>JAQGAO010001145.1:0-26344 GCA_034697705.1 Ommatoiulus sabulosus
CACTTGTTAGCCCGCTGGGTGGCGCCAGTGGTCGATAAGTAAATTTCTTAATTTAAAAGTCTCAATGTGCTCCCACTCTATATATATATAGTTCTTCTAATTCGTAAGTGAGACTGAGGTGACACGTAACACAATATGACGCGTGACTTGTCAGCAACACATCGAAGCCAATGTCACTTCAGTGAGCGCTGACCCATATGTTTGCATTGGGTTCGACGTGTTAATTGCTGACAAGTCACGCGTCATATCGTGTCACGTGTCATCTCGGTGAGCGCCCTGCCTTAGATTTCTAAACATACCCATGATCATAAATTTACCTCAATATATGTTCGCTGTAACATGCACCATTCAATTAAATGTAGTTAATGTAGTGCTTTTGTGATCGAATTGAAGGTCCTACCGAAATTCCTGCACATTCCACATTCAATCCCAGAGTAATTTCTCTAGAGTTTTTAATATGCAAATTGACATTTGCCGTGACTACTGCAATTTGTTTCAGTTCCATAAAGAGAAGAACGCCCAACATTTGACCGTTCCAAGATCACAAGAGTGACAAAACATTTAATAATCCACTCAATAAATCGAGCGCTCTCGCCCTGATCCCCTCCCATGTCTGACTATTCTGTGACAAATTTCATTTATGTAGTTTTTATAAATAACGTTAGAACGCTTGGATTTATATCTCTTACAATTTGAAATTCAATTCAAATGACAGTAAGCTGTACCTACAAATACTCATCACTTTGAAAATGAATAAAATGTTTAATGTGTACATGTGCAAAGTTGTGAATCATAGATCAGGTAACAACAGCGGAACTCATGCAGATAGAAGCTTTACGAATAGTTTTCCGGCAGGAGTAATTTAAGTTAGCGTGTCGATTTTGACCACGTGACTTCACGACTGCCAAAGTAATGTACTAATAGGAAAGCTTCGGTCTTTGCTACGATGCATGTTTAGTTAGGCAAGACATTCATATTTTCCTTTGGAAAATCCTAAATACTATTAACTAGTTAATTAAAATTTTCATTAAAGTCGTAACAGAATTCACAATTCTTCAGTTCAGTTTACGATTTTCAATTCATTCGAAATTCCCCTTAAAATTCTTAATCAAAACAAAAACAACTCCAGAATACTTTGGCAGTTACATTTTGTTCTGAAGTACATGTAATTTAAGGACGCCTTCCATACCTTTTTAGCCCTTTAATACTTCAAACTTTAAAAAATAAGTATAACTGAGGATCAGGTGAGTTGCATAGTCTACAGAAGGATCAGCGGAGAAATCAAAATTAACTTGAACGGACGCCCAAATTGAAAGAAGAAATGTCGTGCTGATGGGTAATGTTGTTTTTCAAACTGTTTATAGTCTTTATTTCAAACTTTAAAATACCGAAGTTAAAATAAATAGCTCGAAACTAGAGTGCTTACTGTACATTGCTGAACGTCAGCATCAAGGCATCATAAAAATTAAAAAGACCTACAGTGTAAATAGCCTCTCACTTCCTGTTTTTTTGGACCAATGTGACTGCCAAATAGACGTACATGTACAATATACTATGCTTCCTTAGCGTGACAGAGTCTCTTTGGTTTCGAAAAGTAGAAAGTAAAACTGTTGCCAGGCTGATTCATTCTAATGTGCATGTGCACTTGTAACTAAATTTAACTGGACAATGGTCTGAGAAAGTATTTTCGAAATAAACCATAACATTTCCCGACAAATGCATTGATAGATCTCAACGCAATAAGCATATCAACTATATCTGCTAGAGGAATCTAGTGTATAGCATTACCGCGGATTATGTGTGTACTTTCAAATATCCGCGGTATCACAAGGGATACTGTAGTTGTTTTTTTTTTTTTCAAATATCAATAAATTGCAACAGGCGTCTGACGTATCCAGACATAATTGACTACTATACAGAAAGTGTAATATACTGTATATATCTTTTTAAAATAATGTATCAATAAATTGACGATTTGTACAAATACAGTATTTCGCATGTGTGATAACAGCTTACAGGCAGGCATAATTAGCTTCTGCAATGTTTTCTTTACCTATAGTTCAAAGTTATAAAAATAGGCATTCTCAAAACTCGCGAAGCGCTATAGTCGCTACCAAATGCTTTGCATGAAATTATCTTCATTCAAAATTCATTCATTAAATAAGTCGAGCATGGCCCCAACAAAGGCGGTGGGGGGAGGAAGGGTACTTATTTTATCCTAAATCCAGTATAGCATCATAGCCTTAGCGGTAGGCAAGGGGCCCCACCAAAGATCCTGGTTAAGGGGGCCCGCTTCAGGATTTGGGGACAATGAATGATGAAATTGAGAGCCTCAAGTTCCTCAACAATATAAATTTGTTACTAATAATTACTAATATATGAATTGTACACACACACAAAGAACGTCATTATTGAGCAGATTGAGTAGAAACGTGGAAAATATTTCAGTTGCAAAACAAACACAAGCTCGATCGTGATTTGCGGATGGTTCTGCAACGGCAGAAACATGGAGATATCTAGTTTAAAAATCGCGCGTAAACGATCCGGGGCCACACACAGATAATAGCGCTTCAGCTTACCGCTTTCAAGCTTAGTGACTCCACAAACTCTAGAAATTAGAATGGTAGATTGAACTTTAGAACAGTGACAAACGGCTGGAAAATCAACAACAAACGCATCGGGTTCATGTGGAATTACCCGACTGTATGACACGCGAATGATAGCAATATCATCACATCATTCTGCCAAACAACTATGTTTCTGGACAGCGATTCTGATGACGAGGAACCAAAAGGTATTCGTCCATGCTTGGTTACATGTCCGTATGAACGGCGCCCAGTGTACCATTTGCATGTACATCTGCATATTAAAATAAGATAATTAAGTTCTATAATCAAATGTCTATTTAATTAACCCGTTGTCGTTCACACGATATTGCTTCATGAAATGTCAATTAAATCAACAAATGTACATGTATACTGTCGAGCGTTCAAGGTACATGCCGGCCGGAGGATCGATGAGCGCTTAAGTTCTAGACCATAACTTGGTCCAACTTTGTGTCAGAGTGCTAACCATATCTCTATGGCTATTGCATAATAACTCGCGGAATTACCATGACCCAATTCCAATATCTTTTTTAAATTCCACAGAACCAGACGACCCTCATTTGAAAACCCTATGGGCAGCTGAATACAATCATTTGGAGTTGCTGAAAAACTTGCTCAAATCTCAACCAGAACTCGTTAACGCTTCTGACAGTGATGGCTATACTCCCCTTCACCGTGCATCATACAACAACCATGTGGATGCGGTCAAGGTAAGCTCGTGGTACTTCGTAGAAGTGTAATTATGCGCACGAGTCTTAATTAAACGTCTATTCCATGCTTGCTAATTTGCAAACACCACTCGAGTTGCTTGTTTTTAATGGCATCACAGCTTATTTACACATTGCTAAATAGAATAGCGACTGCTAATTGATCTTTTAATTTCTTTACATCTGTTCAAGGCAGGCATTCAAATCTAATTCCTTTTGTGTGTCAGTTGACTAAACTAAACAACAATATCTTTGCTGTATTTGCGTGCAAGAAAAATTATAGTTGATCTATCTTCACGCTAATTACTTAGTATTAACAGTACATTTTTTGTGACGTCCAGCTGCACATGCCTCTGTTAATGATAGCTGGAGATTAAGAGACAAACATCACTGCACATTGGGATCTGTTAAAACAAATACTTCACCTATGTAATATCAACAGAATGCAATGGGAATCTTAGAAAAAGTCTATGGCATTCTTGTGGGACCTAATTTAATATGGTTTTTGAAAATTTGAATTTGAGTTTTTTTAGCAATGCTGCATTCAATTTCGTTTCAGGCTCTTTTAATTAGCGGTGCCGATATATCTAAATGCACCAACGATGGCTGGCAGCCACTGCATTGTGCCTGTCGTTGGAATAATGCTCAGGCAGCGGAAGTATTGCTACAAAATGGGGCAGATATCAATGCAAAGACCAATGGAGGACACACTGCACTACATCTTGTTTCCAGCCTCAAAGAAGCCGATGAAACCCTGTCCTTGCTTCTAAAAACTCCACACGTTGACACAACTATCCAAAATAATTGCAACGAAACTGCCTACCAAATTGCCTATCGAAGTGGAAAACATTACAAACTTTTCGACAATGCTACATCTGGAGGGAACAACTGACAGACGCAACGTTTTAGTTGGATTCCCTTTAAACTTGCGTGCCTCTTGATAGGCTTATGATATTTATTTTTGTAAAGAGTAAAAAAGAAAACTAATAAAAATTTTCACTGTATAAAATATTGTAAAGTGCAATATCTTTAAATTGTTTTAAAATTTTTACAACAGGTATAGTGTGATGTGCAGCTGATGCAGGTAATGTACATAAGAATTTCTATAAGAATTTCCTAAAAGCGAATTGTAAAAAAGTTTAAATTAATCTGAATGATGTCAAATTAAATGTAATTGATTGTGTATGTTTAACGTTTACATGTAAATACTGCAATTGAATTGTATGCAGTGCCAAACGTACTGACAAATTTTTTTCTCTGGTTGACCAAAATTCATACAAAATTATTAAATGGAAAAACATCCTGTCCGCTTTTAGATTAAACTGCAAGTTATTTCATTTTTTCTGCACGTTATTGGACAACAGAATAATTTTCCAAATAAAAGTGTCATATTATAAACCATTTAAAATAAAATACTGTAAAGCTTTATAGATAAGAAGATAAGAAAAATTTAGGTTTTTTAACTGTCTGTTTATTATTTTTTAATTGAGAAATTTAAATTGTGGTTTATAAACTAATTCATGACAACTTGATAAAACCCCTTGCATTTCTTCCACAACTATTAAGCAATTTATGGATTCACTTTTAATGTCGAGTTATAATTACAGTTACCAAATTCATATTGTGTACATCGTAGAAACAAACATTCGTGTATATAGCATGCATGCACATAAATTATGATCAGTAAAGTTCTGAAGGACACCAAGTTTGCTGTCTGAAAATTCCTCAGAAAAAATATGCATTTTCATATTCAGGTAAAGAACACTGCAGGATTATCCAGCTGCCATAAAACGCCATAAAAATAACTTTCTATTCATAAGGTCGCTCGCTTTTGACCCTAGAGGTACCACTTTCTAAAATGGGAACACAGCACACCTACGCAAAATATAAGAAAAGCCATTCTTATATGTAAAGTATATTTCCATTAGTTACAAGGTAGCAGTGCATCAGTGAACAGTTAAGTGGCTAAAATCCTAATCCCATTCACTAGTAGCAGCATATTTTATATCTTGTTGGAAATGGCAATGCGAGTGTTACTGGTAACTTTGCTATTTCTTCTGTGCATCAACCACTCATGGTCAGTAGGTAAGCGGCTTTTTTGTGTTCACACTACTGGCCTTTTCTGATGTTACCAAATATTCTGATATTACTTTTGGCAAAAAATTGAAGGCTTCGAACGTGTCGAGCTCCACTGCCTGAGCAATAGGATTGAAGTGGACGTTGTTACCAGAAGTAACTTTAGTGGCACAATTTACGTCCAGGGAAGTTTCCGTCAGAATGGATGTCATTTGGATGCAAAATCGGGCAAGGTGTTTCAGCTGGGCTTTGCATTGAACGAATGCAAAACTGAGCAGGTAGGTTAATCGCGTTGGGAAGCTTTCAGAATTTGGTTTTTATATACATTATAATTACATGTAAATACAATGTAAGTATAATATTTCAATATACTAGCTAGCTATAAAACGTCCATTAGCTTTGTGGAAAAACTTCATATATACTGGATTTATTACAAGGACGATTTCTTGAAATCAAAATTTGATTCAAACATTCGCTCAGGCATATAAAAATTGCTATCATAATACACATGTATGAAATTACCGAATCATACATTATAATAGTCTAGTATATATATATTATAATATATTATAGTATATATATAATATATTATAATAGTATTAGTAGCAGTGAACAGTGGACATTTTCGGCAGTGATTTTTCGGTTTGATGTTTACATCTGTAGCACAGACAGATCGTCTATGATGCCTTTTGTGAAAATAGAACGATTAGTTTAAAAAGATTTCAAAGAACACCTTTACTTTGTTGACCAACAAAACATTGTTTTCAGCTAAATGGATCCTACAGAAATGTGCTCATTTTTCAACACGAAGACGAACTAATTACCAAAGATGATGCTGCGTTTGACATTAAATGCGATTATAAATCACTGCATAGGACTATAGAACTTCTGAAACCTCTGCAATTTGCATCGTAAGTCTTACAATTACAGCATATTTATTTCACGTTGAAAATCTTAAATACAGTATTTATTTTTAATAATTTTTAGGACAGACAATGCAACAGGTGAAGTTGGCAAAGGCAATGGAATTGCCTCTATTTCTGAAGGAGATTTACTCTTATTCGTTAATGAAAATAGCTCTACAAGAAAAAAAGTTAATGTGTTGTCCAATGGTTCAAATATAGCAATTATAACTTCCAGTAAAAAATCCCCTTGAATTTTGCAATAATGAAGTTGTACCGTTTATAAAATCTTAACAGGTAGAAAACGAATATTTTTTTTCAAATAAAGCAATGCCAGGTGATTGGGATTTGTTCATATAAACGAGATTTCCTTTCTATGTTATTTTTAACAACACCAAATGCCGCGACATAGCCTACTGGCTACTAGCAATTGAAATGCCATGTAAAAAATGCAAATGCAATAAAATTTCAATTGTTAAATCGTAGACTAGAATGCCGACTGTCAGATTTTTGGCGAGTTCAATGCACAAGCCGAGCATATATTTAAAAATAACAATAGATTTTCCAATAATAAATATTTTGGGCCATTTCCTCATTTAAATTCAGTGGTTGTTACATAAACAACATGATACCAATTCATAAAATATGTAAAAAAAATCATTTATTATAAAATATGTTCTATATACATGTACATATAAATCGAATGATTACTTCTGTCTTCTTTTCCTACAGTGTGTATTTACATTTTGGCGAACTTTAAAATATGATTGAACTCCACATTTACACTCCATATATACACTCCTTTGACAGTATCAGTTGCCATCGAAAACGAGCCCATTAACAGTTGCCTTCGCGAATTATACGCAAGCCTGTAAAACAAGGAACAATTTATTAGATAATGAAGTCAACCCGGAAGGGCAATAAATAAATAAAAAAATACTATTCTATAGCGAAAAGCACACATACCGGGTAAGCCCCGCGCTTCTCGACTTTGCGATACACAGTTGAAAAACATTTTGTTTTGGTACGTTTTTCCATTGCTTGCACACACTGGATCGTACAAATACGTTTCGATGCAACCGGGTACAGGAGCTGAGTTTACAGCTAAAATAAAAAATAAAAAATCTTAAAAATCTTAGGACTAGGCGCATTATGTTTGAAAACGAATACGTTGACATAAAAACCAAAACATGCAGGTTTGACAATTTTTAAATGGTTCACTGACACGTTTACGAACAAGTGACTGGCATTCACAGCTAAGGGGGATGAGATATAAAATGATGGACTCGATTATAATATGCTTTTTCAATTCTGTCAACTTTTTTAAAATAGTTTAATTCGGTGGTACTTTCACACAAATCTGTTGCTAAAATTCAAAAAGCATATGTTATTATAATAAATTAAAAGCATTCATTTTAACGTGCTCTAATGAGTGCCAATTTTGATCAACCTCCTTGTAAAACAAAAAGTGAAATTAGGCCATTCATAAAAATCTGTGATAGACAATTCAATAAAGGCTACATTTTATTAAGCCCTTACAACATTTTAAAATGTTATACAAATGATTGATCTGAAACACTATAGGGTAATTTTTTGGTTTTTTTCTCTTTAATATGTTATAATCTAAAAAACGTTGGATAGAAGGAATCCATGAAAAATTCCCACATCGACAGTCTGCACATGTCGATGAAATTCATCCACAAAACTACAATTTCATAAGAACTCAAGACAGAAGCATTCTGAATCATTTTTTGGTAGCCGTGAAGACTAACGTGTAAAACGATTGCAATAATTATTTTTAAGAAAACAGCGATAAACCAATTAGCGTGTCGATTTTGCAACACGTGACTTTAAAAAACTGTCAAAGTACGATTCGTAAGGCTTCTGTCTGATTAACCCCATTGTTATTCGTATGGAAGAGTTGAGAAAAAATATTTGCATCGTCAGTAGGCTTCGTGCAATTTTATGTATTTGTTTTTATTTATTTTGCAAACAAGCATATAAGAATGAATTTTCTCTAGTTCGGTAACTTCCCGTTGCAATTCCGAAATTCGGCAGGAATTCTACGCAAATACCCTTTGTCAAAAAAATTGAAATGAGCTTACCTACGAGAGTGAAAAGGACGAAAATGGTGATTACGATCAGGGTCCTCATGATGCTGCCAAGACAAATCTTCAGATTCAATTCCGTGAAGGATGCTATTGAGCGGGAAGCGACGAATGGTTTATTGAACCAAGGGGGCGCCGTGTCCTCTTTATATATATTTGGTTAAGGAGACCACGTGCGTGTTCCCTGCAGCCGGCACATGCCGCTCGTATTTCTGCTGGACAGGTGAATACCGGGTCGCTTACGTCACAACTTACGTCAGTCTCAAGTTTCTGGAATTACCTCCATCAAAGCGATATCCTCCTAGTAACAAATGGAGGATACTCTGAGGCAAGCGACCTGCGAAAGCCCACCTCAAGAGGCTGGGTGTTACCCTTTCTTATTTGTATTTTTAGCGAGCCTATTTTCAGAGCAGACAGATGCTACCGCGTTAGAAAGCGTTCGACCTTTGAGATTTTCTTGTAGTTTTTCCTCAATCACGCCCAGCGTGAAAAAGTGGCGCGACGGGAACCAAATAACTAGCCATTGCAAATTCAAGTGGAGCAAGTAAACAAAACTAAAAAAAATGGTGGAGGAACGTGGGATTTTGCATGTGCATCCGTAACGGATTACGTCATTCAGGTCAACTCGGAAATTGGAACTGATCGTGAGAAGCACGATCAAAATTGCTTTTGGATTTCACTATATGAAGTCAGGTGGTCAATTTGCGGAATGTCCATTACGATAATGATTTAAACGCAACCACAACGGAGTTGGGTGAATCGGAAAAGCATACTGTAGTACATGTAATGCATGATTATACTCTCGGGAAAAAGTATACATTTGTATACTTTAGTTTGGAATGTTCTGTTCTTCTGAAAAATTCAGAGTTTACTCGCTACCAAAGTCTGGCGAAAAATGTGCATAGTCAATTAATCCTAATCCTACACATGAGGGATCCAAAAACAGATGCTCGCGATGAAACTACATACTGCATGCATAGCTTTCAATTTTAAAATCAGCACAAAGCTGTTGACAGTGAGGAATACAGAGTACATGTATTCGACAAACTAAAAATTCGGATGGTAAAAGTACCAATACAAAGCTGTTCTTGTTTGCCGCACAGACAAACAAGGTCCATGAATACGGGTGTTCTGTAATTTGTGCAAAGTAACACACATATACATGTACATGTGCATACTTTGAATGTCGATGAAAGTTAATTTACCTGAGTGACAATGTAATCATGCAGCTCTTCCTTTTAACTTATGCTCGAATTTCAATTGCTCATGAAGTGCGCAACCCATGTGGAAAAATAAATTTTGCGCCTACTGCAATTAGGTGAAATTCCTCCAGTGTGGACATACAGTAGCTTAAGCATCAATTATCTCGCGTGTGTTATGCAGGGAAACCGGACAAAAAATAACTTCAAATAGAACGGCAGTTGAAAACGGCACGATTTCAACCTTCTTCTTCCCCAGGTTCTGATTCGGAAAAACCCAAACAAGGGTCAATGCCACCTTTCCCGAACGCAATCTGAATTTATAATTAATAACTACTTTTACTACTATTAAAACTTAGTTATTAACCTCAATTTTAAATGAAACCATTGCTATACATTTTTCACCTGTATGTCAATGTAAAAATACGGTTACCAAAATTCCTTGGTGACCTATAACCAACCATCAAACAAATACTAGTATCACCAAGAAGTGTCAGTGGAGTTTCATTTATCCAGTAGTAGATGTGTAAATGTTGCACAACTCTGTTATGATGACCTTCAGATATTAGGTATATAAAGCGTATATCAGTTGTTTATAAATTTACATGCTATTGGATCACTCCCTGACTAAAGGCAAATTTAAATTTTCCTAAAAAAAAATATAACACTGATTTCACGAGAAATCGAAATTTCAATTCTCTAGCTATTAAAGCATTTGTTACACCATTTCATCACTTGCGTTTCCAAGGCGAACCCTCCAAATAAAGCAAGTTTAATTTTCAAAAATACTCCAACAATTTTGAAAAATCGGACTTACATGTACGGATTGCTGATACAGCTAGTTTAATTTAAAATTTTAAAAAATTATCCTTTAGTGAAAAAAAAGCAAACATGTAAACTTCGAAACTTACCAAAATGGTAATATATTTATAAATTCATTATTAAATTGGCGTTTATAAACCCAAAGTTTTGGACTATGGACTATACTGTACTTCAAAAGCAAAACCTTAATCGAAGGGCCGGGAAATCTTTTAGGAGGCATACAGTACATGCATTTTACCTTTCATGGAAAATCATCAAACGCTAGAAATATCGCAGATACTCATCTAGATCTTGGAATTTTATCTACTCATAACGTAAGCACTTAACGTAACAAAAACGTAGATTCGAGTAAACCCCATGGTGCGCAACAATGCGGAATAACTGATCATATCCAGAAGAGCATTTTCAAATCCTGGCAAGTACAATATACAGTATAATTTATGAATATTTGAATCAGGTGAAGATTGACCGTGGCCATCGATCTGCCAGCCCTTAAGCTTCCTTCATGCAAACCTTACGCGAATTTCACTTTCAAACACATAAAATACAGCGAACAAATTATTAAAAGAAAAACGGAGTGTTACCTGTTGCTGACAAATAACTTCGGAATGGAGCGATCCATCCCCTACCGTACCGAACACGATTTCCGAGAATTATTAAACTATACTTGTACATTTATAATATCACAACCGCTCGCGTAACCCGAAATTTCATGCTTGTGCGTTTTTGTCAAATACACAGTTAATTAACGATTTTTAATGCATTCCTTATTAGTCCAATTCCAGTAAAGTAAAAACAAACATGTCCGAAACATGCATTCGAAGTTTTCCCCCTTTCGCTGAAGCGCTGCTTTCGGTAAACTTCGATTACGTAAGGGACCACACATAAACGACGTCCACAAAAAATGGGCAATTTTTACACCCCACCCCTTCAGCTACATCCGCTTCAGTATTTTTTGAATTTGATATTACAATGAAAGCCGCTTAATTCGATGAGCCATTTTATTCGATCAAAACCTTCAGAATGAATTTTTTCCTATAGGCCTACTGTTTGAGCAGCTTTCAAACAAGCACGGACACGTTTGGACAACGTATAAGCGTGCATGATGCATCTAATGCATCAGTGGCTGTACTCAGATGGATTTTCTGCGTTATTTAGAAAATGAAATTTCTGTCGTTGCAGCAAGCAGGCAACTTCAAACCCAACTTATAACATTTTTGTTAAAGCAGATATCATTTAAAAAAATATGTAAATGCATATATAAACAGTTAAATATGTATTTTTAAAACATAGAGAAAATTATTATGATACGGTCAATGTTTAGCGTGTTCATCGCCTATTTCCGTCAAAATCGCTGGAACCAACGTGATAGAATTAAGCGTCTTTCACTGTACCAAAATACAGTGTACTGCAGCACAAGCGCATATTTAATTTATATTTAAGACTGTCAAATTGTGTTATTTTAAAAACATGCATACAGCAGTAATTATGCAATTAACCAACAGTACAACAGGGTTTTATGCAATAAAAATAATCTACTAATTGCGTAATTTAGGTGCCTCATTGGCTCCGGTCTATGACACCAAGGGCGCTGCGCCCATGGTTGATGATGATGACAGCCACCCAATTAGTACATTTGAAGATGAGGAACCTTTCATGAACAGACAATAGGTCTATAGATCTGTACATCAGAGACGAAAAATATTGCTGGGGTCGTCCAAAAATCATGTCATTAATAATGTACACATCGTAACGCTTGGATACGCAAGTCCATCATACACACTCTGACACTATGCGCTACGATGTAAATTTATTTTACAGAAAATCAGTTGGACTTGGAACAAAATCCAATATTGGTTTTAAATTTCATTTCCATTTCCTTTGGCTCGCATGCACTCCTTGTCTTTTACTGGGTTCATAATTATCAATACCAAATTTAATCGAGATGTTAATTTAAGAGTAAAATATTCCCTTTCTCTGGATTCTCTTTCTGTCATCCAAATAAAAACCTCCATTCTACTACAATGGCATCCGCCAAATAAACGATGTGTCCTCATTTGGAGTAAACTTATTCGAAGATTTTGTATTTTTTTCCCGGAAACGAGTCAATGGCCAAAATACATCGAAAACAAAATAATAAGGTTGAGTAAATCAATCGTGCAACGTACCCCAACCATTAGAGCTTTTAAAAAACAAATACACCATATTCACTGTGCAAATATGAGTAATGTACTGAAGTAAAATAAATGCATTTATTTAATTAAATTAAAACGTTTCGAAAAGCATCGTCTAAAAGTTTTTTAAAACTTTATTTACTACATTTCCTCTTTCATCTTTTTATACATTGACATTAGCATTCTGGTCACATCTCAATGGCCTGCCATTTTGCTTTCTTGTAAATTGTGATATCGACCTGGAAAACTTAGCAAAATTAACCATTTGACAATTGGTGGGAATTTCAAGAAATGTTGCGCTGAAATTACTCCAATAAGTTGTAACTTTGGTAGAATTAGAAGGTAGAAATAACATAACTCAATTAATTTGAAAGGAAATCTAGTTTGAACATGAAATGCGATGGCAGTTGGTTCACTAAATTAAAATAAAACTTTTCATTAAAAATCATTTTGAACTGATTTGGCTATCTGCACGAACTGGGCCATTGTTTCATGGTATTGTTAACGACTGCATATCATGCTAAACAAACTCATACCATGTACAGTAATTTAAAGAACGCTGAATTTAACTGAATCAAAATTGATGTTTAAAATCTTTAAGAATATTTCCTTGAACTTCACAAAGATCTTCAGGACTCATGATTCTCTTCAATATTCTTAGCAAGCAAAACAGCTTGTAATCGACAATAATAATAAAATACGTAAACTGCAGGCAGTTTTAATCTGATTAAGTTAAAGGAATCTAGTTTAACCGGGAATTCATTGTTCAATTTATTTCAGGTGGGAACACACGAGGCAATATCTTGTTAAATTTTAGGCAAACTTAAGTGTGTCTGAAAAAATTCCCGTTTTTGGCTGACTGAAAATTATGCAAAATCCAATTTTACCATGTTTCTAAAAAATGAATTTGAATTATTTTCATTTTTAAAATTCACGTTTAGTAATATTTGAAGAAACCTGCACTTTATCTTTCGGAGGTTTCTAAAACCGTCTGAAATTTGGAAATAAACTATCTTGAGTTGATTTGTACCAAACTTCAGTAATTTGTCCAAGAAGTTACTGATTAATTCAATAAACCTTGATACAGTTTCCTTGCAATTTTTTCTGATGTCTGATCACAAAGTATGTGATAAAAATACCTGAAATGTGATTATTTAACTGAAATTTGCTTGTTATGCAACATATTCCTTGAAGAAAATTTGTATCCTTTTAAAAACCGTTGAATATTTGGATTGTGAGTTATTTTCACTGCCATGGTGCATAGCTTACACTAAAAGAGCGTAGAAGCACTGATTATTTTATCAGTGATTTAGAACAAGTTCACGCTCTAGGTTAAGATGAAAATGGGAGTCCTTAAAGCCCATTTTGTTTTATGTTGAAGATTTTTGCTGACATATATTCCTAAATGCCACACTAATAACAACCTCAAAAATTCCTTTCAAGAAAGGTTTTATTGCAACCTTTAAGGCTGGCATGATGTAACCAGCCATGAGGTGTGTAGGTGATACTTGACTTTAGCAAGTAAACCTGTAGAAATTCATTCTCTTTGCAATTTTGTGTATATAATTCATATCGCAAACCTTACAGCAAAACTTAAAGTTTCCATTCAGTTGTAGCAATGTTGTGGATTCTAGCAAATTACGAAAATTTCTTGGCATAATGCTTTCTAAATGAAGCATGGCCCATTTGCCTAAGAGAAAACAACGTACATTTTCATTTTCAGGGCATCATTCCTTGACTTCATGAATGAAATCAGCTTGCTGGCACAAAAGATTGGTGGAACCAAGAATATGAAACCACTCACAAAATAAATTCCAAAACACAAGAATCAATTTTTTTTCTGAACGCTGCGTTTTTTGATGAGGATTGGAAGTAAGCAATTTTGTTGGAGAATGCCAACGACAATTTCAACCTCACAAAGAACCATGGTAAATGATTTGATTTAAAAAAACAATTATTCCAGACTTACCATTCTGAAAGAGTAAACAAAAATGCCATTTCATTTAAAAAAGAGGGTGAAAATGAATAGTGTGGAGAAGCATTCAGGCATGACAAACTTTCTTGAAGTGTGATGCGAAGGGTTGTAGAACAGGCCTCATATTGAATGTCGTTACTTCACAGACAGTTTTAGGTCGAGTACGAGTGGCGGAGCTTCATTAAAAGGCAAATAACGACCCTTCCTTCAACTCGAGACTTACTGACTTTTTGCTGGAAAATGAGTGATGAAGTAAAGTGCAATACAGAATTGGTTCTGAGTTGAAAAGAATCCACCAATGTGCACTCATGCCTTAACACAACACAACCGTACTTAATCCATCAACCTGCTTTAAAGTGTGGAAGCATGTGCGAGGGCATGGTGCAACAAAAATTTGAATCTTCATCATTAATGCACCATGATGGGACGTATGCTTCTAGAAGACTTCCAGATAAACAGGTTAGGAACGACTCATATGCAGTTCGTCCATTGCAGCAACGGTGGCGAAGAGTTTTTTCCGTGAAGAAAATGTGATTGCCGCACTTTACCACATCCCTCCCCTGTTACCCCCTCTTCCAAAGGGAGGCCTCATTCCTCTGAAGGGCATCATTCCACGACCTCTCGGTCCGCCCCGCATATCTCCGCGTCCACCACCTCGATTAGGGCCCCATGGAGGCATCATGCCCGGCATGTTGCCTGACTGCGGGTGAAATCCTGGCTTCATAAAGTTCTCATCCCTCGGGTTGTCCATTCGTTCGAAAGAATCCATTCTATCGCAAGAACCATCATCCCAATTACGTTTCCTAGATCCTGGAAAATTGGGTCCCTGCTGATTGTTGCCATCATCCATTGGCCCCATCCTCCCTCCTGATATTCGGTCATCCCAATCACCTTCCCTTCGTCTATTCTGTTCATTGTTGCCGAAGTTACCACTGGGTGGTGGCATGTTGCCCTGGTTGAACGGGGGCATACCCCCTCCCTGTGGTGTAGGCGGTGCGTGACTCCATCTGCTTACTCTCGGCCTTCCAGGTGGTTTGGCATTGCCATCGGAGTTAGAAGAATTCTGAAAGTTGTTGAATTCAGACATGGGTGAATCCTGGTTATTCCTGGATCTCATATCCTGGTCCAATTTCTCGCTCCTTCCATTTCCTGAACGGAGGCCATCCTCTGAGAAATCGCGCCTCCCCTCCGTTGGTTTCGATTTCAACCGCAAATCGCTGTCCATGCGGAAGTCACTGTCACCAAACTCCTTCCAATTGTCCTGCTCTTTTTTGGATGGCATGTCCGGATTGGGAAAGTCATTCGGCCGCTGGTTTGGAAATTTCTGAAATCCAGAGCTCTGAGAGTTCCCTTGTGGCATCTTGCCATCTTGGAATCCTTGGCCCTGAGCAGGAGGCATAAACTGGTTGCCATTGCCAACTGCAAATATACAAAAAAATATATAAAAGTTTACTATTTGGACTATGGTTTAAAGCAGGATACAAAGAATTCCTTAGTGAATCTAGATAAATGTACTAAACTAACATCATGACAATCATTTCTTGCAGTTTATTTTACACGCTAAAGAAAATCCTCGGAATATCAAAACAAATTTGGGTTTCAAGTTAAAAATGCCTATTTTTCCACATTAGCACATGATTTTAGAAATGATGGTCGGAATAAGGTCTTTAATAAAAATATGCAAGACAACGGATAGGGAAATAGGGGAACCTGAATAGAAATATAGGGAAAACGAATATTTCGTTCACTGGAAATTTATAATTTACCTGGAAAGCGTGGTGCTTGTCCATCAGGTCCTTGAGTTGGTGGCCGTTGCCATATCATGTTGTTCATAGGCATTCTTGGCGGCCCCTGTTGATCTCCAGCATTGGGCATCCGTGGGGGGAAGCCCTGATGAATTGGTGGCGGCGGCATTTGATGCTGTGGTGGTGGGGTTGGGCCTGTTGTTCCGCTAGGAGGTCCATCATTTGCTAGAAAATAAGAAGGCAACGATTTAGTGAGGTCATTGTATGGCACACAAATCCAAGTGATGTGGTACC
The DNA here is from genome assembly GCA_034697705.1 of Ommatoiulus sabulosus. Taxonomy (NCBI): domain Eukaryota; kingdom Metazoa; phylum Arthropoda; class Diplopoda; order Julida; family Julidae; genus Ommatoiulus; species Ommatoiulus sabulosus. The sequence goes on from JAQGAO010001145.1 coordinate 16,609, forward strand.
ATACCTTGTGGCTGTTGTTGTTGCGGTTGGCTTGACTGACTGCCAGGAGGTGCAACTAAAAGAGGACGCTTGTTATCCAACCATTGCTGCTGGAATTGCCTTGGAATTGGTTTCGCATATGGCACCTAACATTTGCAAAAAATTGTAACATTATAAAAAAAACAGGTGCAATAAACTGTTTGAAAGTAGTCTTGTAACTTATCAACGTCTAATTTCCTGGGTGATGATGCTATTGTCAATTAATCATTTTTAAGAAACTTATTAAGATTCCTAGGAAAACTTTCACTCAGTTGACCTTACTAAGAAACAACATTGCCTATTTTTATCAAGCAATACGTTTGACAAATCATTAGACTAGGCTAAAATTAAGAACCTTGCTTGCCCACACACTCACCTTTTTCTGTAATGGCATCTTATTATCATTGGGTAATTGCGGTTCTTCAGATCCAAAGTCCAAGCCTGGGATGCAAGGCATATCCATCTCAGCTTCCTGGTCTGCTTCTCTTGATGCCGGATGTTGGTCGAGGCCCATTCCAGGAATACAAGGCGCCATGGAAATGTCATCTGTCATTTTTTTTAAAGCACCGGTTCAATATAAATACACGTAATTTTGGAGTGGAGCATGTTGATCTTTGCATTATTAAATTAAAAAAATATTTTACCGTATTCAGCAGTTTCATCAGGATTGCCACTGGCTAAAATGTTAAGATTGTATTTGTCCCTCATTGCATCACCAGGTCGATTCCTCGTCCAAAATTTACTATAGATTTCAAGCACGAATTGATTAGGCACAGAAATTGATGATAATCATGCTAAACAAGATATCAAAGAGTACTATGGGAGAACAACAATAAATATAAGTAGAGTTATTACCAAGTGTGATCATTCGAGCCGGAACATAAGATGTGACCCAAGGGGTGCCAAGCTAAGGACCAGACAATGCTCTCATGTGCTTGATCCATGCTCCCAACCTCTTTATCAACACTGAAAATATTAAGAAAGCCATTTATGAACATCACAATACATGTTGTACATGACTGCTTGTACTTTAACATTGTCTATCAGCATGTTAAAAATTATGACAGTCGGTCTGTATTGTAGATGCTTTCAGAAAAATTGTAATTGTGCAAATTGATGACATGCCTTCAAAATAATGCTTACATAATGGAACATAATACACTGTAAATTTTTTTTATTATATGTCATCAATCAATGGTATTCATTAATTATTTGAAACTAAATGAAATGCTGAAATGACTGCAATAGATTACTAACCCAGTCAGCCAAAACATGACAGCACCATCAGACCCTCCACTAGCAAATAATGATTCGTGCACCGGATGCCATGCTAAACCTGCAAAATAAAACAGCATTTTGATCTAATTTCATTCTTCATAAATAGAAATTGAAAATTGGATTGTACACAGCAGAAATGTAAGAACTTACTGGTCACTTCTTTCTTATGACCACGGAAAGTCTGCACTTCCTGACTTAGTTTTCGAATGTCAAAAAGTTTTATGAGGTGATCACGAGAACCAGTCAGCAGCCAATTTCCATTGTGGTTCCATTTGGCCTCCATCACAGTACTTTTGTGGGCATGGCTATCGGAAAGTTTAAAAAAATGAGTGTAGTTAAAGCAAAAATATGCAATAAGATATGCAATTACTTCTTATAAAAGAATACACCGTAGAAAAGTTTTTTTAAATAAATGTCGTTTTTTAAATCATATTAGGGTAAACAAAACGCTTAAATTAGTAATTTAGGATGAAGTTTGTTCAAAAACCAAAATTATTATTTAACGTACAGTGTTGCTAAACTCTGTCCTGATTTGGGATCCCAAAGCTTGATGGGCTGCTGGCTGTCTTTACTGCCAGAAACCAATAGACCTTTGTGGGGGTGCCATGCAACGCATTTTACGTCAGCACCATGACCTAAAAGATAAAAGGACAGGTAATCAGGAAGCATTTTTCACTCAGAAAAAAAAACATTTTCAAAACATTTTCACTTCTAAAGAAAGTTTCAGTAAAAAGTACACATTATGCATATAATAGTTTAATTTATATACCAAGCAATCCATTAATAAGAATTTTTTCATGAATAGGCTAAATGCTTAAATTCCACTATAAACATCGACTTAACTGAAAGTATGTTTTCAGCTCTTTATGTTCATGAACCTGGTTATTGAAATTATTCCTAATCCTTCAAAGACCGTATACAAAATGACATTTGCTGCTAATAAAGATGCATTTCACGACTTTATCGAATTCTAAAACACATTTCAATGCCATTATATGTTCCATTTTTAATTAAATAGATGGTCTGCTTCAACAAACTGGCAATGCATAATGTGGTGCAACTTAGTAAAGAAGGAACTAATTAACCTGATAATAGGCAATATTACAAATTGCAAACGTTTGTCCATAAAATTTAATTTAGAAATTGCACTGCTGCTGGAAGTCTTTTCTCCCATTCAGAAGTGGGCAAAATATGAAAATAGACTATAATTATACAGCTAGTGAGTTTATATGTACACATATTTGTTCCTATTGGTTATATCGGTGTTTTTTTGAATTCAAGTAATAAATAGAAGAAAACAAGTTGTAGTGACGTGTCAAAGGAAATTTCCTTCCTTACCTCTAAGAATCCTTTCCTCATGACACCTCATGAAATCCCAAATCCTGACCGTACCGTCATCCGAGCAAGTGGCCAACTTGTGATCCGTCGGACAAAAGCTGTGCAAGGAAATAAAAATCACAGGGAATTTTGCTGAAATTTTTTGACAATCATAAACGTGGAATTAGCCGGCTTGGCCATGTTTGTTGGGTTGGGTATGACGTTTTAGGGAGAACGAGCAGCACAGATTGTAACGTGCCCAAACAATGTCTGAGAGCTTAATACACGAACCCGTAAATACTGCACTAAATAAACATCTAAAGAATATGAGATGAGAAAGGGAAACGTCATTGCTGACTTTTAGAGTAACCATCCAAGCTGTAAACCAAAGACAATAAAACCAACCCGGGATGCAATCCCAGTGGGAGGCTAAGCATTTAACCACTCAACTACCATGCAAAATGTTTTTGCTGAAAATTGCAAAGATACTTTTTTTGGAAAAATAGTGCCAATTTTCAAGTTTTTATCTAGAAAAATGAACAAAATCCTGTGATGATGATCACTTACAATTAATATAATTTTTAAATGCAAATAATGCGTTCCAATGGCATTTATTTTAATTATCAAAAGGAATTCTTATTCTTATGATCTAATAATCCCTATGAACATATGTATAAAATCCATAGTATTATGCATACTTCCAATGAACTTCCACTTTAAACTTTTTAACTTATCAACACACCGCAGTGAGCTAATGTGCAGTTATATATTTAATTATTATGAACAAATAAATTTCTATAACTAATGATACTGATTAATTGTCAATTCCCATCTGATAATGATTCCCTGGATCACTATTAAACCACTACTGAAAGCTTAATAGAAGCTTTATTTTACATGCAGTTTCCTCACACTTCGAGTGTGGCAAACATATTTCAAATTCATCTTAGCTCTAACGTCACGTTAAGTCGCAATTGCAGTTACAATCTCCTTCCAAGTAATTTTTCCCCAAGTCTGTATCAACATTTTCTTAATGGCAACTGTGGCTCAGAGACTTGTCACACCAGCTAGGAAAAACAGTAGATTAAACTGTTGGGCGATTGTCTAGTTACATAGTCTCTGAAAGTAACTGATGTTAAATGAGAATCAGCAGAGCAAACTGAATACGACAATCACTGATATGAACCACGTGTTGCTCATCATCTTGGTACAGCAATTATTCAAGAAGAGAAGAAAAAATTCACATTCTTGACATATGAAGGATAGTAGGAAATTGGAAGTTAAAATTGTTCTCACCAGAATCGATCTCATACTGCTAGGATTCCTTTTTGCATGAATAAATTCTGTTGCATTTTTAAAACTAACAAGAAATTTTATACAACGAACCTTAAGGTATGTGGTTAAAAACTCCAACTAACTAGTTAGCTTGCATAAAGGATAATTTATCATAATTCTTATATACATTTCTACACAGCCTCCATGTTAGTGAAAACCATTAATTGTTCAAGCAGTCATCTTTTTGACCATTTGAACATTTTGAGCAAATTCCATCATAAATTATCAAAAATTTATGTGGAATACTAAATAAAAAGATGGTTAAGATTCACATGCCATTTTGAATCCCAGACTGCTCTTTCTGACTGTAGATTTGTTGTTGTTACCCAGTATCCAACATTGCATTGGCTAACAACATCAGAACCTGCGTTACATATTCCCTTATTTGAAATCTTATGATTTGCAGCAAAAATACATGCTGATTATTTAAATAAAAACACAAATGCCATTTCCTCTCAATAATCAAGTGCATTAAATTTGTTTCAAACTATGTTTCAACATTCCTGTTTTAAGTTCACCGTGACGCTGGTATATTACAGAAGTTAGGAAAGACAACCGAATGAACCGTTTAATGATGCATTCCTTGACCATAGTTAGAAAGCTATTGTTGCATAGTGTGAAAAAAATAACTACACCCCCATCCCAGAACTTATCTCAAAATTCAAGACATCCCGTTTTCATTAATCTTTTGATTTTCAATTGGTCTAAATTATTAAGTAAATAAATCTTAAAACAATTGAAATAAACAAATGATTTTAAAATTGCATAAAGAATATCTGAGAACAAAAATAAACTATCCAATTCCTCACCCATCAAAACTACGAAGCCATATGTTGCTATTAAAATTGTGTTATATGACGTCAGACATGTTAATATTTTCCAAATCGTTGTTATGAAACAGATCTATACTCATTCAGAATTTTATCGGAAAAGATATGCAAATCTCCGATGTTAAAACTTTCAATGGACCTTATACAGATTCCGTCAGAATGCCAATATCATGTGACTTTTAATTCATTCTATTAGCGAAAATTACCTGCCGGCAATTCTTTTAGTTAGTGATTTTATGAAAAAGTCACGTGGCAATTACATAACTTTGAAAACTTACATAACTCTGCAAAAGGTCCATTACTGATTAAATTTTGTCCAGCATGCTAGGAACAGGCTTAAGGCACTGAACGTTACTGTTGAATTCTATGCGACGAATTTTTAAAACTGTAGAATTTGATGAACAGACCCCCGAGGTTAACTGAAACCTTATTATGTGCTGAAATTGCCGCAAATGTGACAAGCGAGTTATGCACTACTAAAAAGTTGCTAAAGGGTTATTGTGCAATACTATACTTCCCAATCAGGAAACTATACCCATATGGAGCACATCTATCCTTCACATGCACTTTGGTCTCAATATAATCATAAGTGTTATTTAGCTAACTATTCAACAGCAAGGACTATCCATTTAAAGCACTCATCAGTCTAAACGAGTCCCCTATTAAGTTTACATAAATATGGTAAATTTTAAAAACAAGAGCTGGACTTAAAAACTTTTGATGTAAACCCATTTATTCGACAGTAGCATACACACGTTCACTAAAGTAGAGATGGGGGATTCTCATTAAAAATGGAAATTAAAAAATAAAAATGAGCCTCTAAAAATCAAAACTGGGAGTGGGATTAATCATCATTCACAGATCATGATTTCCTTTTATTCACATGTAAAATATAGCAGCATCGCAACAATTGGGCAATGTTTAAGAATTAGCATATTGCGAATATTTTTTATTTGCAAGATTTTTTGTGCAGTAGCACTTTATTAATGAAACGTGTCATTGCTCACTCAAAAAATATTATCAGTTTGCTTTATTTTATTAAAATCATCACGCACACAGTAATAGAGACGAGTAGTAATAACACCATTGTCATCTAACTGTAACACGAAAGTAAACTTGAATGGGGCAACGTGTGCTATGATTTTATCAGGAGATGGTATAATTCGTGATCCAAGTCTTTAATCAATTTTAACAGAAACCTTAACATTCAACAATGGACTAGCCAGCAATACAATGATGCCTCCGAAGCAGCATACTCTGCTCGAAGTAGCACTTTGCAATTTTCCAAAGTATTGGCAAAGAACTACATGCTTAACTTTCAAACACAAGCTCTAAAATGAGAAATAGAAGCCTGCTTTTCAAATCATGCTCAGAACACTTTGAATCCAAATAGTGTTCCTAAGCAATTAGAATGATTAAAGTTCAGTAAACAGCACTGTTTGTAAGGCCAAACTGGTCCATTTATAGTTGATACATTACAAACAATGGAAAAGAACAGTGCGGCAGCTGTGGTACACAATGCTAAATGTGTCATGGTCCTAACCCCGCAGCAAACCGCCAAAAGAATACATAAAACTAGTGGAAAAATCCAAGGACATTTTACATCACCGAGTTGAAATAGAAGCCCATCCAGGGTGGCCCACCTGATTCCTCGCAACGGCTCCTTATGTGCCTGGAACATCTTCACGTTGTTCATGTTAGACTGCCAATATTTTACAAATCCTGCATGATCGCCCGTCACCATCCAGAGGTCATTGTGGCTCCACACCATACACCGAACAGGAGAATCATGGGCCTACAAATGAAATAAAAAACACATTGGCTTTGTGCATTTGACAAAAAACGGGTGAACAACTAAAGCGATTTTTTGAATATGAGGAACTCAAGTAGTTTGAATTATTTTGCTAACAGATAAGCATTATGTCACGGGTTGGCTTGGTCAAGAATCTTTTTAAATTTGGAAAATTGACCACTAACATAGTAGAACTTCATGTACCCTTAAGCACACATGAATCATGGAGAAATGAGGCCATTTTCATATACTAATTAGTTGATGATGCAACAGATAAAGATATCAAAGATCACCAAGTAGCAAAAGGGACAAAGGATATTGTGAATAATAACAAAAATCGAAGTGAGGTTAGTTAAGAATACAATTCTATCACTTCAACATACTTGCGTAATTATTGCAACTGTACTAAGATTCACACAGTAAACAAAAAAAAGCAATTCTGTGGAATGAAAAATATCGGATTTTTCAAAACCAAGGTTGTGTCGAATAATTATCAAATTATTGTAATTTAAAGATTGGATAATTGGCCACAACCACTTATCGGGCCATAAAAGAAGTTAAAAAAGAACATCATATAATTAAATATGATTTTGTAGTATAATAATAAAGGAAATGATCATTGAAGTTCAATAAGTAAATTTATATAAATGGCAGAAACAATAGCAATTTATACACAAAATAGTCACCTGAAGAATTGTCTCAAAGTTGAATGTTAAACCATTCCAAAGTGTAAATTCACCACTAGAAGCCCCTGTGACCAAACGCCTACCTTCAGGTGTCCACTAAAGATACAAAACAAGAAAAGAAAATTCAAATCATTAAAAAATATGTACATATCCGTAATAAAACGAGATCATAAAATGAAAAATCCAAATCAAACTTACAGCAACACAGAAGATGGGACACCTCATTTTATTGGTAGACGTACGAACAAACTTGGTCGTGACAGCATTTATGGGATTATGCACATAATAAGGCGGTGGAATCATCTATCAAATTTATAACAAAGCATTGTAAAAACCTATGGTCACTAAGTAAAAAATAATAAAATTAAGAGATTAACAATAGTACTCACATCAGGATAATAAGCAGAATCAGGTTGAATGGCACGGAAATCCCGCTGATCCCTTTGCCATACCCGCAACTATAAATATAGAAAAATTGAAAACAAAAATAAGAATTTGGTCATAAATATCAAATAACTACTTATTATAATCATGACAATCATCATTTGATAATTTTTAGACTGCTAAATCCTTGACCTCAATAATAAAGCCATTTTGGCAAACTTACAGAGTCAAAAAAATCATTTGAAATTCGCGTTTTTTTAATTTCCCTTTTTAAGTAATAAAAATAAGTTTACTTTGTTAGGAAGATTAAATATGAGTATTTTCACACGTGATCTTTTCATATTTACCTCAAGTTGCCTAACAATGGCAGAATTATAGTCTATCGTCCTTCTGATAACTGCTTTTCTGAGCCGTTTGCCATCGAATTCAACTCCTTGCGCAGATGCAGGGTGAGGATGCTGGTGCTGATGCTGTTGTCTGTATGGCTGAGCATTATAGAAATTGTTGGTTTTTTGATATGATCCTTGAAAGCGAGGCTGCTGGAAGTACTTGGTCTGAATCGGCTGTTGCCCTATCACAGGACCTTGCATCTGCATTTTGGAAACTAGATGCTAATACCAATATACGCACTCAGTCTGGAAATAAAAGACAGAAGCTGGATTAAAACAATGTTGGAAAAATCCCTTTAAAGACATGCTAAAATAAGTCTTCAATTTCAATACCTGAAGAGACAAATATATCAAAAGTACAGTGTATACCACTTTATAAGAATGATGCATCCTACTTTGGAAGTACTGATAATAACTAATGTATAAATGTCAGGTAAATTATACAGCAATAAGGTAGCTTTTTAGAATGAGTATGTCCAGGTTTATCATTTACCAATGTAACCTCACAAAACTACAGTCTTAATATGGACTACAAAACAGTATATTAATTAAGCCACTGAATTTCTAACGGAAGTGTCAAATAATGTTTAGAATAAACGAAAGAATGTAGTCAATGCTCATATGCTCTTGTACACTTTTTGATTACATCATACCTTAGCAAATATCATTTTTAGTTTGTTTTAATGAAAAGAATTTAACAGACAATGTATAGTATAAAAAACAGGCCACTGAATTGGAGCCACAAGTAACTTTATCATGCAAACCAACACTCGCACATCCCGACAGTGCTTTAACTGCAGGTGGATATTAATGGAAGTGTGATAGTAACAGAAATAATTCAGATATCAAAGCATAAATTTGAATTTCCTCCTATATTTAAGCTGCAGCAAACGATGTACAATCTTAAATTTTGATTATAACAAAAATTACATAAACTTGGGCATATGCATTACTGTAACTGCCACCTGCTTCAGATTGTGATGCGATATTTCAGCCCGTTTGTTTAAATCTCTAAACTCAAAATACCCTATGTCCATGGTTCATCGAAGTCATGGCGACTTCAAATGACAAACCCCTGAAGCTGATGTACAAGCTGTTTGGCGTGCTGACATTGACGTTTTATGGTAAGAGTCTGGAGGCCTACATCAAAGTTTACCTTTGTTTATCTCAAACTTTTCTAATTACACATGCTTTTTCACTGATGTATGGCTGCTTAAACAACACGTAACACTCATTGGGAATTTAAATTATAATTTTCCACCCCCACGATCAGAGTAAAATGTTTATAGCAAAGACCTCATGTTAAACTGCTGCATGGATGCATGCTTCTATTCACTTGTAGTTAAGGAAACACATCATTACCATCTGTTGCTAGCTAACAAGTTATTTGGGATACTGCAAATGAGTCATACCTTGTGTTTTAGATAATGTTGGCAAAGCAATGTAGTAGGCTAACCTAAATAAAAGCTGCATAAAGATGAGTTTTCACAAATTGAATAAGCTGAAAAAATACCCACTTCTTGGGTAAGGTTCAATATTTAAACAATATCAAACACAAGGGGATAAGGCTAATTTTATATTTGTCGCCCTAATCTTGTATTAAAATTCCAGTATGGGAAGCTATGCTATGATAGTGGCTTATTCCTGTAATCCAGCGACGGAGGCCAGAATAAGGAACCTTGTTTCTGTGGTCCTCGGTTCGAGTCC
>JAQGAO010001146.1:0-26337 GCA_034697705.1 Ommatoiulus sabulosus
AAGAAGTTTGCTGTTTAGCTTTAACATTCGAAAGTTTTAGTCTGTTTTGTATCATCTGTATACAGTGTAATTAAAGTGTGTTGTAAATTACTTGGATTCAACGTATTTCCTAAATACTTAATACATGTAAATATAAAATTTGCACAAACATAGAGGCGTGACCGTTTAGTACACTAGATAAGCAATATTAACATAAGACCATAAACTGCTAAAATGAAGCAATGCTTTTCTAAAGCTCACAGTTTCCCAAGTGTAGTATAGATTAAATAATTTTATTTCAGCGATTTTATATTTCATTACATCATTTTACAAAAGGCACAATGGGACTCTGGTGACTTAATTGGCTTATAATGATGATCATGATGATGACCACAATCATAATAGTCGAAACAGGAATCAAACCACTGTCTTTTGAATGTAAGGCGTGAACTCATCTTTGTTTTAAATTTTTGTAAATTTATCATGTTATTAATTATGTTTTTTTTCAAAAATTATAGTCCCTTATTATGTCCTTTCATTGTGACAAATTTCGGAAGATCGGTTATGGAAAAAATGAAATATCTACACTGATATCTAGTTCTCATTCTGCAATGACAGTAAATTCCCTCTCAACAATCACTTATGCTTGTTCCAAACATGTTCATGTGATGGTCATACATTGAATGTTTTTAATAGAAAGCATTAATCAAAAGAAATGCTTAATTTTTTGCACAATTTATAAAATGTTTAAAATTAATTTAAGGGAACACTGTTAAGAATTTTATAATATTATAACCGTAAATACAACACCTTTTACGAAGATATGAAACTATAACAAGAGTTAACACAAAAATGAAACTAAACCATGCAATTTCAGGAAATTGCAACTTACATGTATGTAACAAGATTCATGCAAGTGTAATATTGTTGAGTTCTACCTGTCGAAAACTTGAGGTATATGGTCCTAGGTATGCAATTATTCCAGCAGCAAGAAGAACATCACCAATAAGATACAAATACTTCTCTCCGAGAATTGTGGCCATTTCGCTCCATCTGGTAACAAGTACAAATTATACCTTAATGTCATAATCAATAAACAATCTTATGGTTATGTTACATAATTGTAGCAGGTCTAAAGTAGCGTTTTTTGGAGATTACAAAGCTTTGGTGTCCAGCAGATTTAGCCTGCACATTGTAGGGTCACTCAAGGAGAAAAAAATGCCATCTCGCTTTGGTTTGTTTTGAAAAATATGAAATTAACGTTATTACACTAATTAGGCATCGCCCTACAACTTTCTAATTTACACTAGGTTCCTATCTGCAGCAGTTTTTCAGATATCTGAAAACAATATGGTAAGGAAAATGACCTTGAATGCTGCTTTCAAGGTCACAGGAAATATGGTTTCCGGAAAGCCCGTGGTTGACTTTAAGGGATATCTGAAATAATGATTACCGTACCTCTTACCATATTAAAAATATACTTTTTTGTGGGCAGAGAAATTAGAGTTCACCCTGTATAGGCGATTGTGATTCATAAAGGACTTTGATGATCCAATTTTATTTTTAGGTTATGATTAATGAATCATAACTTTTAGTGACACTAATAACGATTTTTCTGCCGATATACATGGCTAATCCATTATAGACAAGACAGTAGGCTACATGTTCACTGAGAAAGTCTGAAAATATAATGGTAAATGGCTGCCAATATAGAGGCTGTTCCATAACTACAGGAACCCTTATACAGTAGTAGACCTACATTAAAATCAGCATGATAAAGCTTTAATATCATGGAGATCGATTAGGATATTTCTAAACCAAGAACAATAGAGTTTAAATTCAGAATTATGCTGCAATTTTAAACCTTTCTACAAGTGTAGTCGTCAATTAGGTTAATTTATATAGTATATAGTAGGTATAAAGGTACTTTTTATGGTTGGTTTTAGTTAAATTAAATATGCAGCCTTGTAAAGATTCTTTTGAATGGTATATTTTGGTTAGATTATACATGTATATTCCTAAAAGGTTTCATTTCATAATTAATCTTTATAGGCTTCAAAAATGTATCTATGTATTAAGGTTACATTTAAATGTATTCAAAAATTAAATAGGCCTTGCCAGGTCAGGGTCAGCACGAATTCCTAACAACGCTGTCTTTAACCCTGACACTGACCGTAGCCCAATAAAGCCCACACAATCGGTAGAATGCCAAAAAAGAAAGTTTATTGTAAACGTAACAACAAAGGGGTAAATAACGGAAATAAGGGGAGTTTGCCAACAGGGCAAACACCCAACAAAACAACAAAAGGACTCGCAGGCCCGACAATACTCACACCGGAGCGCACGCAGCCAATCTGTCAAAACTCCTCGCAAGCCCACGATAACCCCGCAATAGCACGGAACCAACTAGGACCCAAAGAGAGCCAAGGGCGGCTGAGGCTATGGCCGTGGCAATCACCAACCCAGGACGAGCCTTCGTCCAGCCAACCTAATCGGCTGAAATCCAGCCAGGGAGAGAGCGCCCGCATTCCCAGTGCTCCCCCTTATATAATCAACGCTGCATTCCTACCTGAAATGCAGCGTGACCCTTGATCCGGCCTAGACTACCCTGACAGCCTAATATAAAAATTATACCTAAATTATACTTTTATTCGAAGTCCGAACTCCCTCTTTACAATCTTAAAGTATGTTCCTTACAGGTTTTAAATAAGTGTGCTTTTTGTGTCAGAAAGGTTTATTTATTAAGTATTATTAAGGTCTGATTGGATGCAGATAAGTACTTTGGGAAGATTTATTATTTTAACCCCTAACAAGTTTAATTAGGCAATTCAAATGTAACTTTATAATGGGTTAAAAAATTTATTTTATATGTCCAATTTATGTGATTCTTAAATATATAGTATGTCGTCCAAAGTAGTTTTCAAATAAAACCTATAAAGAGTGATTACTAAAGTCACGTCTCAGAGAAAAAAAAATATATCTTCAAAATGGTAACAGATACGAAGATAATTCTTTTAAGTACTTTAAGAGTTCTACATGAGCTATCCGGAAACCATATTCCCTGTGACCTTGAATGTCACACTCAAGGTCATCCATGTGCTAGGTCTGCGGATTTTGCAGATATCTCAGAAACTGCTGCAGATTAGTTAAAAGTGTAAATTAGAACATTGTAGGGCAATGCCTAATTAGTATGATAAAGTCGGTTTTAAATTGTGTTGAACATAGCACAATGTTCCAGAATTATTTTCTCCATGATTTACTCCAAGAACATTTAGGCTGCACTGCATGACACCAAAGCATTGTGGGCTGCAAAAAATGGGAGCTCAAACCTGCTAAATTGTTGATCATAACTGTGTTCTAAGGCAATTTTATTTTATTTGAGTATGTCAAGATTTAATACTGTCTGAAGTTGTGCGGATAACAATTTATTCATTGCTTATGAACAATGCATGGTCTCAAATGCAACATTTTAGAAAAGGTTTAGCAAAAACATGAATTAAGCTTACTTGAGCACATTCTCAAAATGATGAAAACAAATAGCAAAATCAAATTCAAAATTTTTGACCAATTGGCAGATCACACATGCTACATGACCAGGTAAAATCATGCACTGTGCATGAGTGCATCATGCATTGTGCTAACCAAAACCTTGTTGTGATTTCTGTGTTTGGTCAGTGCACATTTAAACTGATCCTCACATACAGCGTTAAATTTGACATCCTCAAATAAAATAAAATTGCCTTAGTACACAGTTATAATCAACAATTTAGCAGGTTTGAGGTCGCATTTTTTGCAGTCTACAATGCTTTGGTGTCATGCAGTGCAGCCTAAATTTTTTTTAGCAACTCGTGGAGAAGAAAAATTCTGGATTGCTGTGCTATTTTCAAACCAATTTGAAACCAACTTTTTTATAATAATCAGGCATTGCCCTACAATGTTCTAATTTAAACGTTTATCTAATCTGCAGCGGTTTCTGAGATATCTGCAAAATCCGCAGACTTAGCATATAGATGACCTTGAACGTGACACTTAAGGTCACAGGGAATATGGTTTCTGGATAGCTCATGAAGAACTCTTAAAGTACTTAAAAGAATTATCTATATGTTTGTTGCCATTTTTAAGATATAATTTTTTTTCTCTGATACATGACTTTAATAATCACCCTGTATAGTGTGAGATGCAGAAAATATTGATTTTTCCATATTTTGTTACTGAAGTTTATCTTCTCCATTGCGTGTGTGGTGAACTAGTTAATGTGTCGCACATTAACAACATCAATAAAAATAAACATTTAAAATAAAGATAAAGAGTTTTGCGTGCATGTACCAAGAAGTTTTCGTTGGTGTATCAGCAAGTTTCACTCGTGTACGGTCCTGTACCCCTTAAAAAACATACACTTAAATTGGCTGCCGCCAAACGTGGATTTATGACTAAACAGACAAAACTTTTCATCCTGCGTGACTTTAGCCATAGTGCCAGGTCCTGACCATTTCATCAACAGAACTTTGTAGAGTGATATTTAAACATACACCAGGACATAAGACATTCAACCAGAGTAAAAGAAACTAGAATAATTGGATTATGTGTGTTTGATTAAAACACGCAAAGTTGCCAGTCACGTGACATGAAGAGCTGGGAATAAAAGGCCGCAGCAAGTCCACCAAAAAGACAGTTGTGGAGTCAGAAGGGAAAGATTAAAGGAATCAGCAGCAGTCGGAAGAAAGACTAAACAAGTCAGTAGCAAGCCACCAAAGGAGGACCAACTAAGCTAAAAGTAGCCCAGTCTCAAGCAGCCATTGCAGTATTAGTGAGATGTTTTTGATGTACTATGTTACCTTTAGAGGCCCATTTTGCTTAGTTACATTAAGAAGATAGTTATGTGAGTTTCATCTAAGTTAAAAGGTTTGATGTTTTCATTGAAATAGGCAGTTTTGTAAACTTGTATGTGTAAGCAAATAAACTGTACTAGCAACTGATCAGAATCTTGAGGATGAAAGTGGGACCCAGGGGGAGTAGTTTCTCCTCCAATACGCCAAGTTAAAACTTTCATTAAAAGAACATTCTGCCAGCTTGCCAAGGGGTGAGGGCTGACACTGGTGTCAGAAGTGGGATCACTTCTAATTATTCTAGGAAGAAAATATTTTCAACTCATTTGTCTGCACCAATCTTTATGAAAAATTACTGCAAAATCCAGAGAGTGAGGTCATCCACAATAAGCCTGTTGCATATATTGCACCATTTGATTCAGATTCCGACGAACAAGATTGCCGTAAGGTCATTCAAAATTTAATTTTCTATTGGAGACTATTGCGTAAAAATTGGCTTTATCATTGATAATGAAGAAAAAAATGATCAATATCAAATGAGCTTAGGTTTAAACTGGATAATGGCTTTTCAAGTCGTAATGTACTGTTACCCACCCATACGTAATTTAGCGGTGTTCTAGTTCACCTACGCAAAGGTAGTGCAAATGTCAGGATTTTAAAGGGAGCTATGGTTGCGAAAATATTCTCGGAGATGTATTGGATTGCTGGTTCTAGAAATTCCTATTAATCTGAAAATTCATGCAGATTAACTGACATAAGCAGAATGTTGGCAAGTTCATTACCAATTTTAATGATGCAGGAATATATGAAGATACATGGATACAATCAATACATTGGAAAAAAATAAGGCATGCACACTTGTGGGCCTCCACAAGAATAATCCTATCTCTAACTGGCTAAGTATGAAAATGCATTAAATTGGGTTTCTTTTATGGGTTTCTTCTCTGTGACCAACCGTAAGTCGTTTTGTCACCACGACCTCCTGGTTGAAGTGGCAGTAAATGCTCAACCACTTGTATCTGACCTTTTACGCACGGTATGACAATTATTTGCGAAACTTTTGCACCTTTCTGAATCCTAACAACGTTACGAGTGACGTTGATAAAAAGCACATCAATTTCTCCTGTATAATCTCGATCAAGAATTCCGGTTATGGTAATTATTCAGTAACGGGCTGCTTTGCTCGATCTGCTGTTGTGAAATTCAAAAGTGCCACGAGGATATCTTAGAGCTAGTCCTAAACTCACTGTTTTTCGTTCAAAAGGGAATAATATGATTGTGTAAAGTATGTAAAAATCGGCTCCTGCTGCTTCTGGAGTATTTCTAGTTGGAGCTATTGCCCAAGGGTATGTTGGGGGATAACAGAGTTTTTCTTTCAGTTGATTGCACTATTGACTTGTTATGCTTTTTAGACATTTTACAGTTGATGCGCTTTTCACTATGTACTATGTATTGTTAAAAGCTTCTGGAATTGGATTGCGATTTCGAGATTTGAGTTTGCCATAAAGGCCCATTTTGCAATCCTGCCTTTACGGCAAAACCAGCATTCTGCTGGAACCAGTGTATTTCATGTAACCTATATTTTGCACAAGTTCATGTTAAAGTGTAGAACTTAATTCCAGAATCAAATGAGAGACAAGGCTTCAGAGGAGACAGTTGCTAACTATCTCGAACATAAAGTTTATTCGGACAAACTGTAAAATTGCGAGAAACAAGCTTTCCAAATTTTGATGCGCTTTCCTTAACTTTATTAATGAACAAGTTAATCTTTGAATCTACAGTTTTTAAATGGAAACTTCTTCTAAATTAATTTACGCGCTGAGAATCTAAATTAATTTAAAATCAGTTTGCAATAGATTTATTTTGTCAACGATCGCGTCTTGTGAATTTCTGGAGAAATTCACTTCTGCTATCGAACTGAAGCAATCACTGAGATGGATCAGTGGAAGTCAAACTGCGGGATTGTTCTGCAAACTCTCAGGATCGAGAGTTTGTGCACCGAATAGGAGAAACGAGCAAAGGATTTTCCAGGCTAAAACCGTGAGTTAAAAGGAACTTTAGATGCAAGAAATTGTTCGAAATTAAGGAAGATTGTGATCAGGCCTAAATTCGGAACTTCAAGCAAGGACGAAGGAACAACGGACGTCGTCCCTTTTATCCTTGATCCATTCAACTCAACGAACTAACTTGTGCGCAACTAATTTAGAATTGCTATTGCAAAGATTCAGCCAGTAACTTTTAATAAAATTCAATTTATGGCGAAAAACAGGGAATAGGCCACATTCAGCACATCATGTTTTCCAAAATCAACAGGGTACAATAACTGACATGGAAGAGGTGGTTTAGGAGGGATTTGATCCTGATCCAATTGATGTTCTCTAGGAGCTGCTGCTGACATGAAGACAACTTACAGTAAATGAGTAATATGTTTTATAAATTTCTGACTCAAATTGTTCTAAAGTCTCTACTTTATAACCTACAATTTCGAAAAGCTCAGTCAGTCTTCCGCTTGACCGTAAGATTGCAACGTGTAGGGCCTAACCGTCAGTCCACCTACCTATGGTTTTAGCTAATTTAAGGGCTTCGAAAAATAGAACTATTCTGGCAATATTTTCTTCTGTTATACTTGGTATAGTTGTCAGTAATAAACAGTCTAATTCAGTCCAAGATGTCATTTAACTCCTGTTAATCAATCTGCTGAGTTTGCAAATTTCATAATATCAACATATTTTGGGTAGAAATGGTAAACTCTAAACTCGTAATCTACTGGGGTTTGGCAAAATAACTACACTTTATAAAGTTTGCAATTGGTTCTCCTTGTACTTTCTGAATTGCTGCGCTCATATATTTATGAACACACCACTTGCGTTTATCGTTGAATTATCCGTAAGAATTGGTAATTGATTTATGATTTCGCAATTTAATTCATTCCAAAATTTATCAGGATAAATTTCTACTCTTCCAACATTTTTCAAAGAATTACTTTGAAAAATGTTGGAAGAGTAGCAATGTTTTCGTCCGTAAGAATTGGTAATTGATTTATAATTTTGCAATTTATTTCATTCCAAAATTTATCAGGATAAATATCCGCGCTTTGTTTCGTATCTCCGCAATACCAAATAAAAAGGGCAGATTAAAATTCGTCGAAATCTTTTGTTAATAGGCTAATTTTTAAAAACACTTGAGTGGCTGGTTCTGCTGTTCGTAATATTGCAGCTTCAATTAACTGTTTACTACTCCACTTAGCTAGCCTTCCGATTTTGTGTAATTTTATTACGAAAGAAACCAATGTAAAAGTAGAATTTTCTCCGTAAATTGGTATATTCGCAGCTAACTCTAAATCTCGAGCGTTCAATCGATTAATCAGCATTAATGAATTTAACTTGACTTTCGTTGTAAATCTTTTGTAACGAATCAACAGCCTTTTCTAATGCGTCGCACGCTTGTACGTAAGGTTTTTGCGTTTCCTTTATCAATACAGCTATTATAGATCCAAAAATTAACATTGTGCTAGCCTAAGCTATTGCCATTATTGTGGAATTCTGCATTCAATTTCCTGTTTTGGCTCTTGTAGGTAAAGGTACAGTGAAGACCATTAACTAAAATACGCAGCCCATACTGCTTGTTCAAATTCTAGCGCACTTTTACAGACCATACAAGCTCTAACAAACGTTTCTCCTGCTTCGTGAATTGCTCGTAAACATGCGGTTCTCATAAATTTCTGATAACACCAACCTAATCTCTGGCTTTCAGTATATAAGGCTTTAAACAAATTATTTAACTCAGTTTCACATGTTTTGTCAAAAGTTGGTATATTTAACACAGCATACACATCAGATCTATTCCAGTGTCCACACGAAAAATGATAGTAACCATTGCAACACTCGTGATCCATGAATTTCCATATTTCTTGCAATCATTTTAAAATTTAAATTTTAACTAGAATCAATTTAAAATTTCTATCCCCTTATTAATAAGCAATCCCACCGCTGCCACCAAAATTTGTTACCCACCCTTACGTAATTTAGCGGTGTTCTAGTTCACCTACACAAAGGTAGTACAAATGTCGGGATTTTTAAAGGGGCTATGATAGCAAAAAGATTCTCGGAGGTGTATTGGATTGCTGTTTCTAGAAATCCCTAGTAATCTGAAAATTCATGCAGATTAACTGACATCAACAGAATGTTGGCAAGTTACAATACCAATTTTAATGATGCAGGAATATATAAAAATACATGGATATGATCAATACATTAGAATCAAATAAGGCATGCACACTTGTGGGCCTCAATAAGAATAATCCTATCTCTAACTGGCTAAATATAAAAATGCATCAAATTCTATCTAGAGTCAAAACAATCCTATATCAAATCAAAAGTGAAGTGGTTATTAATACTGTAGAATTTCTATGTTGAGTTGCAGAATTCATCTCTTTGTTATGGTTGGAGAACCAGCATGGAGTCACTTGCCTTCTAGCTTTGCTGCTTTCCCACTGACTGTTAAGTCAAAATTTGGCTATTCTTTTATACGATTTTCTCTCTAGCTTATTTTCTGCACCTGCAGTGGAACTTTCTAGAAGCAATTTTCTCTTGCCTTTGCACACCCACTGCTGTCATAAATCTCTCGGTTGAGTGGGTGGAGATCCCTTATTCTCTTAGTTCATCATATTCCAAGATCTCACTCTGTTAGGTCTCCACTCGGTTACTTTTAGATTCTCTAATGTTTTCTCTATCTTTTCCAGTTATTTTGGTCGTTTGACGGATTTTGGCTTTATTATAATCTTCGAATTTATGCGCTTTTAAGGTTGGGAGATGCTAGTTGCTCATCCCCTCAGTAAAAGGCGTTAGTGTCTTTTAAAGGCACTTTGTCGACAGTCTGGCCATCTGCATGGTGGTGTCTGATTGCTTTCTGACGCGTTGGTTATTGTTTATGGTTTTTAATCAGTCCAATTTAATTAGCTTTGGTCCCATAATAATGTTTCACGTGACTAATTGATCATAAAAACTAATTCCATCAAAATGGCTGCATTTCTGATTTTGATCGCGCTTTCGGAACTACGACAAATGTGCCTACCAGGAATGTACATCAAAGACGTGGCAGAAATGGAGGGCGTTTTCCCCATCTGGCCAGAAGAGGAAGAAGAAGAAGAAGAAGGGTTCTTGGATCCTGACGACAACACCCTGAATCCTGATGACATCATATGGGACCCAGTCCCCGAGGTATTGGAAGAAGAGGAGCTTCCAGACCCAGGAGAGTGCGTCGTAGCATATGTACTGGGACACTCTCTGTACATATGGAATAAATTAGTGCCCACAGTTGTGCTGGCTGTGCACGGAGAGGGCACGGCCCCCTCGGAGGAGCGCTGCGTCGAGTATATTCTGGACAGATAAGAACAATTCCTCCCCCTTGTTATGCTTTTAGGGAGGAAACCGCTACCGCTGTTTTCCAGGACTTCATAAAGCGGCACCAGTTACCTGAGGTAGAAATGATTTCAGGTGGAGTAGGAGACTGGCCTTGGTAGGCCGGTCCTTCACCTGAACCTGTTGCTCAGGCAGCCAGCTCGCTTCCGCTAGCTGCATTTATAGCAATAGTGGATACAGGATCAGAGTACTCTTATTTTAATGAAGATGCCTATGAGGCTCTTGAGACTGATCTAGATTGTGACATAGATATATCCATGATTGTGGGATCTGCATGGTTAAGGGGATCTGAGCTAGATACATTTGTGTTTGGTGTAGCAAAACTAAAAATACAATTACAAGAAGCCACAATTTCATGTAATTTTGGCAGGTTAGTGGGAGAGCAAAGTGCTGATTTTCGCATGATTGTAGGGGTTAGCTTTTTAAGTGAAGATAAAGGCACTCATTAATATTCATAACTGGTGCCTTGTTTCCCAATTCTGGTATTACCAAGCAAGTTTCTTTCTGAAGCTGAACGCACAGCTGCATTCGAATTGAAACACATTAACGGAAGAGTCACAAAAAATAATTTCAGCTGACCCACAACTAAATATTGATATTACTTACCGAGAGTGGTGGACAACCAAAGAACCAAGCATGCTTACTCATAATACAACAAACCCTTCATCAAGTACCACCAATACTCAAGGGTCGGCTACTGTGACAGCTGTTCAAGGGACAGCTACTGGGGGAGCCAATGTGCAAGGGACAATATCAGGGGAAGAACCAAGTATGACTACACTGCCTGCTTCAGGTTTAAATGTGAATATGCCAAATCTAACTTTTGCAGGTTTGCTACCCAACATTCTGCTTTGTAGTGCAGACAAACGTTCAACCATCAAGAATTTTTTTTATTGCTTGACAATGTTGCCATACTTGGGAACTGGGATGATACTACCAATTAGCTTCATGTGGCAAGGTGTAGGATGACTGGTCCAGCAGGACAATATGTCCTAAATGAGCCAGTGTCATCCATTGTGGATTATACATTGTTTAAAGATTTCCTGATAAAGAGATTTAAATATATTCATCTAGTTTTACAGTTGAGACAGCTGAACTCCTGCACACAGAACTCAATGGAAGATCCAAGTGATTTCGCTGCTCGGCTTCAAACTATAGCTGATGAGTTATTCTCAGATATGTTTGCCGATCCATCCCAAAGCAGTGTGGCAAAAATTTTATATAAGATCCAAATCAAGGGGCAATTCCTGGCTGGTTAAAAATATACCATAGGTTAAAGTGCTCACTCTAGACATCCAAAAACATTCTGCGAGGCTATTGAGGTCGCAGTACAGGAAAATGATAATGAAAAAATATCTGAAATGAATGTTTACAAGATAAGGGCACTGGAAGACACTAGAGAGAGAGAATTGACTGCCATCTTGCAACGCTTATCACAACTAGAAGCTAAACTGGTAGAAAATTCTAAATCCGAACAAAATCAACCCCCAAGAAGGAGTTTTAATGCATTTAAGCCTGCACAAGGAGGATTTAAAAGCCAATCATCAAGGGCTTGTTTCCGCTGTGGGAAACCAGAGCATTTTATTAGAGATTGTCATGTTCAAGTGCAATGTTAATATTGCAAGAACTATGAGCATATCTCAAAAGGCTGTAGGAAAAAACTGTATCCAAAAAACGGGCAACAAGATGGGGAAGTCCAGACACCTCCTCATCCCAGAGAGAAAGTACCTCAATAATAATTAAAAATGTAGGTGTAGTAGAGATACCTAGGAGTTCATGTCCCAATGATGCTCATGTATGAATTAAAATTTATGGAAAGCCATATACCTTTTTAATAGATACTGGAAGCCAGGTTACTATAGTAGGTGGAACAATTTTAAAGAATTTGCCAACCAATAAAAATATTACAAAACGTACCGGGTCAAGATTTATGGGAGTTGGGGGGAAATCATTTAGATATAATAAGCTCTTGCCCTCTAAATTAAAAAACTTAATAGGAGGAAATTTAAACATACATGCTACATGTTCAACAGTAGTTTAATGAAAAATATTGATAGTATCTTGAGTTCAGATTTTATTGAGGCTTACAACTTAGTAGTCTGGTTTTCTGGTCAAGCAATGTGGTTTGAGGACAGACCTAATGAATTAATTAGGTTTGTGTCTAACCATAGGGTCAGCCAAATTAATGCAATAAAGACCTCTGTTGTTTCTGCTTTAGAAACCATTAAGATCCCAGGACGAACAGAGGTACTTATTTGGGGAAAATGGAATCAAAACTTTTTAGGTGAAGTGGTAGTGGAGGTTACCCTCCTGGAAAAAAAGCATTTAGCTATTGCTCGAGCATTGGATAAGCTAAGCAATGGAAGGATTTCAATTAGCATTTACAATGAAAAATCCAGGACCTTAAAAATTAAATAGGGAGTCCCATTGCTATGTGCCTGGCTACATTTATAGATACTAAAGTCAATACAATTAAACCAGATAAAATTGACATTAATTCTCTTCTGTCAGAAGTATCTATGGGTGACTTGGCTTTTAATAAACAAGCTGCATTGAGAAACTTACTAAAGGCAAACATAACAGCTATTCAGGTACCAGGTGGTGAGATAGGTAAATGTGCAATTGTTAAGCATCACATCTATACCAACCGTGATCAGACTTTATATCAAGCTCCTTATAGAGTCCCCTATGCACAAATGGAAGCACTGACAAAGGAAATAAGAGAAATGGAAGAACAGGGGGTAATTGAGCCTTGAAGTTATCCATGGTTTGCCCCAATAGTACAGGTAAAATAGCCAGATGAATCTATCCGTATATGTATTGATTATCGGAAAAATCAGTTTTATCTACCTGGATGGTATGATTGTGGTTGGCAGAACATTTGAGGAACTTCTGTCAAACTTTTGCAAAGGCTTAGGAAAGTTGGATTAAAAATTAAACTAAACAAATGTCAGTTCATACAGAAAGAGGTAAAATACTTGGGACAAATTGTCTCAGCAGAAGGAGTTCGACCAAACTCAGTAAAAATTCCATCAATTCAAAATTTTCCACTTCCAAAAACCATTAGAGAATTAAGAGGTTTTCTAGGGTTAGTAGGATACTATTGTAGATTCATACCTCAATTAGCCCAAAATACAAAAGCTTTAACCACCTTACTAAAAACAAAGCACCCTACAAGTGGAAGGAAGACCAACAAAATGGTTTTAACTATTTTAGAGACAGCCTAATAACAAAGCCTCTTTTAAAGTATCCAAATATTGAGCGGCCTGTTTTTCAAACAACTGATGCATCAGGCAAATTTTCACGCCGAAGTTTGGACAAGAAACATTTCCCATTGCCTATGCAAGCCAGAAGTTAAATGGTGCTGATCAAAATTATTCAGCTACAGAAAGGAAATGTTTAGCTGTTTTTTGGGCAGTAAAGCATTTCCATTGCTACCTATATGGTAGGAAATTTCAGGTTATTACTGATTACAGGCCTTCAAAATGACTAATGAATGTTAAGAACCCAACTTCACGTTTAGCAAGGTGGAATTTAAAACTACAGGCATATGATTTTGAGATAATTCACAGGCCGGAAAAGCAACAAACGCAAGTTGATGCTCTAAGCAGGGTGGTAATGGCTATTACCCGGCAGAATGACGATAAAAATAACAATGTCAAAATGTTAAATCAGTTCAGCATTAAAAATGGCCAAAGATCAGGCCTGGAATGAAAATTAATAATCGAAAAATTAGAAAATAAGGATGATGTGCTCCCATACTTTCTCTGACAATCTGCTATATAGGCTAGGCAAGGAATTTTGAACTACTGGTAAGTCCTGCTAATCATATTTATCAAGTGCTTAGATCCTACCATGATGCCCCATATGCAGCCCACCAAGGTCTTCAGAAAACCTGGAGAAAACAAAAGAGGGTTTTCTATTGGGAAAAGATGTGAAAGGATGTTGAAGAGTGCGTAAATAGTTGTCATAGTTGCTTAAGGAGAAAAGGGCATGGTCAATGCCATCAACCTCTACAGCCTCTTGATCTAATTCATCATCTTTTTGAGCGAATAAGCATGGAGATCATGGGTCCTCTACCTAAAAGTTTAACTGGAAGATGATATGCCTAAGTCATAATAGGCCACCTGACTAGATTTGTTGAGGTATTTGCTACCCGGATCGTGATGAGATATGGATGTAAAATCTCGTGCCAGAGGTGTGTAAACTGTTTGGTGCGAATCAACCAGGGTGTGTAGACCCTCTTAGCTGACTTTTGTTAAAGACCATGTGTAGGCCTTGTGCCTTGTCTGAAGTACAAGAGAATTTAACCCTAGTCTAAATTATTAGGTACTAACTTAGAAGAAAAAGTAGGGAAAAGCCAAAGGACCACCACCAGGAATTACCACTGTTAAAAAGTAAGTTTTTGAAGAAATTTGTGTGTTCTTTCTTTGTGTTACTTTTTGATTGTGGGCACGTGTTTAGTTAGGTGTAACTAACACGTGCACTTTTGTTAACTGGCCTCAACTTGTGTGTTGAGGCAACACTTTTTCGCCTAAGTGTTTTGCTTTGTGTTTGAATAAAGTTATGTACAGGCGATTTGGATGTTTCGTGGCAAATCTTTGCGTGCGCGCTTTTCTTCCCTTTTTGTAGGGAATAAACAAGCATTCCAAAAGGACCAGAAGTGATCTGCGAGTGCGGCCCAAAATAAAGGTAAGTACTATTTTGGAGCGTCCTATTCCCAAGCTCCCCTTCTTGCATGTTGCATTTCCTTGTAGCATCCCAAGTCACCAGGCTTGGGACGAGTTGGTAATCCGGAGCCCAGCACTTAGATGTGTGTCTGGGAACCTAAAGCCAGATTTTAGGAGTGTGGGAAATTGCTTTGTTTCGGGGTTTTGAGTGAGTCCCAAAGTCCCAATTGTGTCATACGTGAGAAATAGATTATTTACGCATTTTAAAAGCTAGGTTGCATGCCGAGTGCGAGGTAAGGTGCCTGTAATTGTGTTGCTGGACACTTTACAATTGAGAAACTGTAATGCATACAGTTCTGGTAAGAGATTGATATCGCTTGTGGTGGCACAATGTAGTGTTCAATAGTATGCACAGGAACTGTTTTGCTCTTACAGGATCATCGCAATCTTATCCTATCCTCATTGCCAATGCTGTGTTTTAATAACTGGGACACGAAACCCAGTGTATCCAGTCAACAGCACACTGTTCTTTAAAAGAGAACTTCTTTATTTCAGTGCCTAAATTAGGTACTAACTATTACATAATGAGCATATGCTCAATGGTGGCACTGACGCCAGGTGATCAACAAAGAAAAACATGTGATATGCCTAAGTAACTATTTTTGGCATTCAGAAATTGAGAATCTTGCAAAGGATTGTGTCCAGCAAGCAAGCAAAGAATGCACCTGTTTGCATTTTACAGGCGACATGTGTTATAAGATATAACACTAGTGTTGTAACTCAAGACCACTCTGTTTATCTATAAACATTATATATTAGTAAATAATATAGAATTGCCAAACTCATTCGTACAAAAATCCATAACGTTGTCCATGCTACAATTTTTATATGATGCCCAATGCACCTACTATACGTCAGTTACAATCGACTTTATGCATCATTATTAAATTGAATTTGTAACAAATCAACTACTTTTAGGAAGATTATTCCTTCGTCTAATTGCGCTAGTCTTAGCACAGAGCTCGGTTAAGGAATTTAAATGGTTATGCATGTGAGAAACGAAGAGTGAATTGCAAGAAATGTAAAACCGTTAAATAATACCATCGATGAAATTTCCCATCTAGTCCTTAAATAATTCCAATTTAATGAGTGAAGCATCTGTCACACTCGCTGAATATTGAAAATTGCCCTAAACAGATATGGGTGCTCTTCATTGGACCACTTTCAAGATCCTGGAATTGATTCACCCTGTGAGTGTTCCAAATAGGAGCACAGTATTCCAACATAAAGCGAACCAGAGCTGCGTCGCCAGTTTCTTTTACATTTGCTGGACATTCTCGGAAAATGCATTGAATATATATTTCAGGCGTCAGTTTACTGCTCCAATAATGCTGGTTTAATGATGATTCCAGAAAAGTGTATTAGAGACATTTTTACCATTGAGTTGAGCCCCATCCAAAAAATAATTAGAACGGAAAGTAATCGTTTTAAGGGGGAAGCGCATTATGAAGCATTTCTCCTTAGTCAAACTCAACTGCCATTCATCACATCAGGAAGAGAAAATATTGAGATCATTCTTCAATTTGTCGGAATCCTTGTGATACAAAGAAGCATAATCTGCTGGAGAGTGACTCGGAAAGATCGTTTATGATTAAGAAAAATTAGGAGACCAAGTGTGCCTTCCTGTAGTACAACAGAGGTTACGTCGACCCAGATTGCTTTTATCCCATTGATTACAACCCTTTGTACTCTTCCTCTTAAAAATGCAGATATTCATGCAATAATAAGTTGATTAATTCCGAATGACTTTTAGTTTCAGTAATAGATACTGATGATGGAAGGTGTCAATATATACTATTTAGTGCACTTTTGAATTTTTTGGATAAATAAGGCCAGTTGGATTTTACAAGACTGCCACATTCTGAACCCAAGCTAATTGTCAGTGAGTAATTTTTTCTATTAGGGTAATCCATCATTCTTAAATAGATAATGTATCACAGCAATTGAACAACAATTGAGGTGAGGGATACTGATCACCAGTACCATGAATTTTTGGAGAAACTAGGACTTGAGAATTGCGCAGACATTTACTGATTTTCAATCAGGAAGTCGTCCAGATGCAATGGATTGCTGAAACAGCTTTGAAAGAAAAAGACAAATTACAGGAGCTAGCACACTTTCCATTAAAGACTCAGTAGTTTTTTTCAAAATTTAGTAGTTAAGGGTTTTCTTTGACAAAACTCTCTGGAATTGAAAGTTAGATAATTTCAAAAATAGCGGAAGTCCCTTTGCCATCTTTACTAACCATGGCAAATATTAAATTTGGCCCTTTTTGGCAAAGATTTATTTACATTTTGGCTTAGGCAATTGAATTTTGATTATATCTGCACCTTTTACATTTAAGTTGTTTCTCACAAGTCTTAGTTTGTGCAATGAGAGGCGAATATATGTGTTGTACCAGACTACTTCTAAAATACAGCAGCTTAATTTGGATTGTACACAAGGCTGTGTCATCCAACTGCAAATAAACCGAACCCGGTTCGAGATTCGATAAAATGCGCCTATTTAGATACTAGTGTGCATAAGTGACGGATAGCTAATCAGCTTCATATAAATCAATCCAAAGTGGATTTTCTTCCCGATTCAGCATACAGGAAGTTATGACAGCTATCAGCACAAAAAGCTTCCTCTGAGAGAAAGTGGGCAGCAGACGACAAAGTGATTGGATGAAATAAAGTTCATTTACGTTGTAATGTGAAATTAAGCAATTTACTGACTAAGCAATAATGAGTATGAAATAATTGTACATCTCTTATTAATATAACAAACTAAAAATGCATCAATGTTGCTGCACTATAACAAATAGCATGTTGGTTAAGTAGACCATTTATTTGTCATTATTTGAGGACATTCAAAAAATAATTGCAAGGTAATGTAGCTTTGGTTCTTCTTTAAAAAATGATAGTAAGCATGACCATAAACGGATTGTAAGGAACCTAAAAAACAGCAAATAGAATGTAGCGTTTTGGGCTTAATATATACAATTACTGCCCAAGTGTGAAATCTACTAATGGCTTCCACCAAAACAGATTTTCCACATCTGTTTTTCAACTTCGTTTTTCAACTTTAGCAGAATAAACTTGAAGAAAGCCACATGGGTGCCGAAACGTCGTTTATAACTAATATAATGTTTATGGTCGTGTCCAGTTTCTCAGTATTAATTTATTACCGCCGACCACTTGATGCTAAGATGTATAAATGAATAGTTAAATTATTTCGACGTAGAACTTAACAATTATCAATTTTGTACTATTTTTAATATGATACTGCATGCAGCTATTTCACAGTTTGTCTTTGGCATAGTTTCCCTAATTGAAGAGATTTTTTTGAGTGGGCTGTGAAAACACCACCATAACTATTTGTCTGAACCTTCCGATAGACAGTAAAGTTACTTGGAAATATCTCTGTTTTTAAATTCTTCAACAAACATGATTCTGTATAAATCCTCTATAAATCTTTGTGATGTATTTTTAACGCTCTCGCAATTTACAAACCTTATATTGAGACTATTGAAACTGCCTACTCTCACAGTTAAACAGGAGATTTACAGGCAAATTAGAAATTGCTTTTTCTCCTGGCTCAGACCAGCAGCAGCCCCATCAATGAATGAACTAATTACTGATTTTCTCACTGAGATGAAATGCTGGACATTAGCATCCTTGCCCATGGTTTTATATGGCAAATTTCCTTGACCAGATGATGCAGGCATTCAGACAAACCCTTGCATCAATCTTTGCCAGGTTATTTTTGCCAGCATTACCCACCACCACGGGATTTGGACCAGAATTTTAGAGTACTGAGCTAACTAGGGTAGTTAAGTGATTAACTTGTGTGCCGGGATAGCACCAAGTACACTGCTCAAAAAAATTAGGGGATATTGCAAGATTTTATGAAAGCAGATGTGTGGCAAGAAAAGTTTTCCTGTGGAAATGTAAAGAAGGGCACCGACAATGATAGGCAACAAAAAAAACTTGACAATATCCATCAATGAATGCATTTATTGACATTTTAGTCATTTTTATGGCACCTGGCGACCTGCTAGGGCAGAACAAAAAATCTCCAATAAGCCAAAACAATTGACCAAGGAAACAAATCACCATCTCTAGTAGAGTGTATGACCCCAACGCACTCTCATAACCATTGCACACCTGTGTGGCATCAGCAGAATTTAGATTATCGAGGTATTCTTGTGGTATACGTATCCACTTCTCTTAAAGAGCACGTTTCAACTCTGCTGGACACTGTGGAGGTGGTTGACAGGCAGCAATTCGTCTCTCAAGCATGTCCCAAGCATGTTCAATAGGTTTTAAGTCAG
The DNA here is from genome assembly GCA_034697705.1 of Ommatoiulus sabulosus. Lineage (NCBI taxonomy): Eukaryota > Metazoa > Arthropoda > Diplopoda > Julida > Julidae > Ommatoiulus > Ommatoiulus sabulosus. The sequence continues at coordinate 19,271 of JAQGAO010001146.1, forward strand.
GAGAGCATGCAGGCCATTCCATGCGCTCCACACATTCATCCTCCAGCATTGCTGCGATGACATGTGCTCTGTTTGGGTGGGCATTATCATCCGTAAGAACAAACGAATTTCCAACTGCACCAGCATATGGCATGATATAAGGCCTTAGGATTTCGTCCCGGTACCATGCTGATGTCAGTGAATTATTCCGGATAACATAGAGGCCGGTACGTCCCCCAGTGCTTATGCCAGAAAAACCATTACACTGCCTCCACCATATGGGGTGACTTCCCGGCAAGATACTCTCCGACAACTCATCGACAACACATCTGGCATGTTCCTCTCTCACGCCAGAGAAGTTGTCGACAAGTATCTGGCCAGGAAGTGACTCCATATGGTAAAAGCTGTGTAATGGTGTTGCTGGCTTAAGCACCAGGGGACGTACTGACCTCTATGTCCTCCGGAATGGTTTACTGACTGCAGCACGGTACATGGACGAAATCCTAAGGCCTTACGTCAAACCTTCTGCTGGTGCAGTTGGAAATGTGTTTGTTCTTATGGATGATAAGGCCCACCCAATCAGAGCACATGTCATCGCAGCAATGCTAGAGGATGAAGGTGTGAAGTGCATGGATTGGCCTGCATGCTCTCCAGACTTAAACCCTATTGAACATGCTTGGGACATGCTTGGGAGACGAATTGCTGCCCGTCAACCACCTCCACAGTGTCCAGCAGAGTTGGAACGTGCTCTTTAAGAGTGGATACGTATACCACAAGAATACCTCGATAATCTAAATTCTGTTGATACCACACAGGTGTGCAATGGTTATGAGAGTGCGTTAGGGTCATACACGCTACTAGGGATGGTGATTTGTTTCCTTGGTCAATTGTTTTTGCTTATCGGAGATGTTTTGTTCTGCCCTAGCAGGTTGCTAGGTGCCATAAAAACGACTAGAATGTCAATAAATGCATTCATTGTTGGAAATTGTGTTTTTTTTTGTTGCCTATCATTGTCGGTGCCCTTCTTCACATTTCCACAGAAAATCTTTTCTTGCCACACATCTGCTTTCACAAAATCTTGCAATATCCCCTAATTTTTTTGAGCAGTGTATAAACGTTATTCCGCTTGTAGCAAATCACAATTTTCCCGATATTCTGAATTTTACAAGACACAAATCCACCCCTTACGAGAATTTTTTATCAAGGAATATCAGCCTAGAATGGCAGCCACTAAACACGATTATCAGAAAGTCCCAGAAACGTCGATACATTTTGGTCCCATTTTGATGCATTTCCTTCCGTTACTTGCCAAGCTAGAAAGACAAACTAATTTCCTATAGCAACCTACTTTGATTTTGTTACTTCCTTCAGTTTAATTGAAAATACCGAATGTTGTATCGAAGTGTGGTTTGATTATTCTTATCCTAATTTCCTAATTGACATCAATTCTTCTATAGTCAAAACTTACACAGACATCATATTCATGCATCATGTACATGTATTTTTTTTCTTTACTGATGGAAATCGCCTTACAGTGTTGCGCAAGAATCCGAATACTTGTCCTGTACTGTCAATATATTACTCTCTCTCATTAAGCAATATTTTATACATTATGAAATAGACTATATACCGGAAATGATCAACTGCCATTAGTTGATTAGAATATCGATCTGCCTAACAAAGACCCTCAAGTTGAACGCATTCAAAGAGAACGCTTATGCAGTATTTTACATATACAGTATATAGCCTACCTTTTTCCAACCTTTATAAACTAGCTCCTAAAGTATACTTTAAGGGACTGTGTGTCAGTTTTATCTTATTAAAATGATAATTGATCGGAAAACGGCGCATGCGCCTATGTAAAAGTAGAAGGTAAATCCATGTTGCCATTCAGAAGTGTATTTACCTAGTTCAAATGGAGTTCTTTGCAATGTAAGTTTTTTATCCCATTACTCCTATTTTTATAAACAACATAGTAAAGATGAAAAAATGGGATGAAAATGGAAGGACGTTTCATTTCACTACTGTTCTCTTGAATTATTTCCATGTTTACGTATAGGTCAAGTCGATACGTGAAAGAAATGCAGATATCAAGACTGAAAGTAGGATGGCAACCAGTGAATCAGTGGCTCAAATGAAGTTGAACTGTTTATTAAGTCCATGTTGTCAACTGACAAATAATTTAAAAGAAACATAATATACTGGTGCAGCTTAATATTGCAACTGTGAATTAATAGGTCTACATATCGATTTTAACGGGTGGTTAGTATTCCAAAACAACGCATTGTTATATAAAATTTCAAAATGCATCGATAAATAAATTTCAAAATATTTTTGAAAACACATTTATGATAGTTTTAACGTGCCATATTTAAGTCAATATTTTAAAATACATCGAATCTTTTTTTAAAAAAAAACATTTTAGGATAAAATTGTGAAATTACTATAATTTACCAATTATTTACCAATTATACAGATTTATATTACATTCTCATAAACACGTGTTTTTAATATTTCATTGATTATTTAAGTTGCGGATTTCAATGACATTGCGTATAAATAACACGACTCTTTAAATATGCATGTATATATATACACACGCAGTATGAATAATACATCATCAACTTTTAAAACTCATTTATTGGAAAAATGTATTCAGAAAATGATGTCATCCGTAGAGATTTTTAAGGACAGGTTGCTATGTCGCTGAAGGTCTTAATTAAGATTTACTTGAAGACCAATTGATCATACATGCATGCATGCATACACCTAATTAAACCGATGAATATCATGGAACGTATACGCTTATTTGAACTTTGCGAGAAACCAATTTGCAAACTTAATTAGATTTGTTTGGAATTGTAGAAGGCTGATTGCTTCTGCAATAGAACTTCATACGCAAATTAATAACAGGCCGAGCACAAAGGTTTTGCTATGTTCGTTGAGCGTGTGCATTATACAGAGCAATTATCAATTAAACGCCTTAGATACAGATTGCAGCATCTCACTTACCAAAATACGCTTAAAATTAATCAAAGCTAGTCACCAAACTGATATTTACAAGGTGATTTAAGAATTCGACAAAAATTAGCTCTCAAAAGCTTTACACGGTGTGCCTACGACTGAACTGCATTTGAAACATGCAAAATTGAGTAAAACATTACTACATTCAATTTTAACATATTCCTAAAATGTCTATACTGTATACTATAAAATAATCAGCTCCACAACCCGTAAATTTAACATTTGCTTTAGAATTCAAAAAACACATTGCAGTATTATTCGATTTTAGCTATACGAATAAATCCTTCACCAGCTATAATGTGGAACTGCGCAAATCACGAAATGTACAGTCGTAAAAACAAAATACTACCCAACAATTTAGGCCCGTAATTGTTTCACGCACACAGGCTGTCAACTTTACTACAATGTACAATGTAAATCAAATACATCGAGAATAGAGTATTTCCACTTTATTGCGCAGGCAGAACATTGGAAGAACAAAACGTGCCAGGTTGGCGTGCATCAATTCATCGAATCCACTATTCAATTGTTGCAAAGTGGTTGATGGCTTCAGCATTCCATCCATCAATAGACTGAATTTACGTAACTTGTCAGTTAAACAGCTTAACAGGTTGTGCATTTGAAATGTTGGCACCCCAAAGCACTTAGTTTAGTTGTCCAACGGAAAAAAACGTCTTTCAGCTCTTACTTGACACGCTTGTCACATCGCATGACCTTTATTCAATTTTGGTGTTTGTTTAACAAAATGCATCTATCTATATAAAATCAACGTTGGGGTATTATTCACTGATGGTTTATTTGCACCGTTTCATTCCAATCAGTATTGTTTATTTTAAATCTTTTCATATGCCAATTACACTGTTTCCCAGGTTTGGACAATTCCTGTGCTTCCAACTAGAGGCCATGTCAGAAATGAATTTTCAGTAATTTTCTCTTCATTATAATAATAAAAAAATGCATGGTCTCAAGAGTTACATTAATAGTATAATCCATAATCTAGCACATAATCTCTTCATTGTTTCATTCAAAGCTATATTTTAATGTTTTTTGAGGAAACCTACCGAGAAAAATGCACCTATACTAATGGAAAGAAGCGTGATATTTCGAAAAGATTGAACTTTTATTGATTTTTTGAAGTTTAACTGTATTTTTTCATTATTTATTCCACGTTAATTTTTTTTTTGGTTCATTTTCAGATGGTGTTATATGCTGTCTGCCATGGCGCATGAATGCTTTGCATTTTAAAAGGAGGTACGCGTTCATGTTGTTTATGTGCATGTCTAGAGGGCAGCACCATATATATGCATACATCACATCCTGATTAAAAAGTACATGTACAATTAAACTTGGGAACATTACAAAAAAAAATAATGTATTCTCTCATAGTTGTGCAGTGAATAATGGCAACCCTTTACATTAACGATGTCTACATTTCACAGGTTATCAAGGTATAACGTCATCGAGAGACTCACTTTTCTGCAAGCCCAGCAAGCAGCTAATCTGAGTCATAGTCACAGGCCAACTTAATTAACTGATGAAGTTGAAGGTTGTCGTATTTTTTTTCCTGGACGTTTCGGGATATTCATGTTTACTCGGCGAATCCGAATGTATTATTCAAGCATGTACATGTAGGTACTATTCACGCCCAATAAAAATTTACTCAAGGTTTTCGTAGCGTGCAACGCGTGTGTCATAAAAGAAACGGGGTCATTAAAAAGGAGAAATTTGACATTTCAGAAACGATGTAGAGTGCTATTTAAAATATCATAGGTGCGAGCTAAGAACGCATATACGGAGAAGCGTGAGAGCGGGATTAAAATCGGCATAGCGAAAAAGATTTACGATTCGGAAATAAAAGACGCTTGGAATTTATATCTTGCGCATGGTAGTACTCGAATTTTAACTCTCAAAAATAGCTTTCGTATAAATAAAAGACATCCGACACATGTCCGGGGAAAAATTCACCGACAACTTTACGTTGCAAGGGGTATGATTCTTCCAGGAACATTTTCATTCAAGCAAAAACCTTATGTCTCCACTGAGTTGATGAACCAATTTCTAAGAAACTTTTTTGTTTAGGTGTCTTTATTATATTAAACCGTATATTTCTCCAGAAATCATCAGCGAACCTGGCGCAATGGGCGGAAAATGCTTGGGTTCGACGAAAAATGTCCGGATGAAAAGACCATTTTTTGATGAAGGTTCAAAACGTTAATTAAAGCTATGTTCATATTTTGATTTGATCAAGCAGTCTGAAAATGTGCAGGAAGCTTTCCGAGGTACACGACTCGAAACGGAATCAGCGATCCTAAAATTACATTATCGGGCAATTCTCTATAGATGCCAGCAACACGGGTACTCAGACAGAAACTTTACGAATGGCACTTTTGAAGTCCCATGTGCTGAAAAAGAAATTAATTCATTAACTGGTTACCTTGATTTGCCCAATTGACTTCACGGCTGCCAAAAGTGTCATTCGAATAAAGCTTCTGTCGGAGTAGGTTTACTCCTTACATTACATATATACACGAAGTCCGGACAATGTACTTTCACCCTTACAAAGTCCTCAAGTTTGTGCAATGAAACTTATGCAGGTATATACACAACTATGATATATACCGTGTATTTTGCTTTCCCAACTTCGGAAACATCCGTTCTTCCAAAAAAAAAACCAAAAAACATTTGACAGGCTTGAAAAATGCTGATTGCAATTTAGAATTTTTACGCAGTCAGCACTTTATGTACACATGCATATCCTCAATTTCCCAAAACTACGAATGCTCGACGTCTATTTTTCCCGGAAATATTGGAATCAAACGTTAATTGACTTTTGCGGTCAATTGTGTAAGTGCAGCGTACATGTACAGTGTTTAAGGAAATCCTGTCAATAGCTATATGTTATCCATACTATGTCCGTGAGACGTATTTGCATTAAACTTTGAAAGTCAACGGCATTTGTTCATTCACTCCAAAGAAAATCGCTAACTTCGGGGAAATGATCCAAACATTTTTCCATCAGGTACATTGCATGATTAACTAGAACTGCTTCTAAAAAAGGACACACGTACACACCCAGCCTTCCTGGATCTAAATATTGATTTTTGTCGACAAGTAAACAAACATTGAGAAACCATCGTCGTCGAGATCCATGCACGGTATGTCGTATATAGTTCGATATGAGCCAGAATCCAATAAATTCACATAAAAAGCTACGCGCACGTCGACTTTGGCAGTTCTGGGGCACAACGATCTCATTGTGGAGCAAATCGACCGGCCGACAGTGAAATTAGATTCGGTTTTATATGCTCCCTCAATCGCACCGATTTCACGCAGTACTGCTCGCGCCGTGCAGCATCATTATGGAAAACATGTTTTTCTTCCATATACGGTATACTAGTCGCAGCAGGTATTTCCGGAATCTCAAAAAAATGGACACAGACAGAACTTTTCAATTGTTGTATTGAAAAAAGTCGATATTGTATCGGTTTACATTCCGAATGAAGAAATGTGGTTAAAAAAGCGTGGAAATTTAAAAGTTATAATGCTTCCCTAAACAAAATCCGCACAGTACTATAGCATACTAAAGAATCGGATGACCCATCTTTTACAAAACTATAGTTCTATAGTTTTGACTAAGTATTTAGTCTGAAAACCCATTCCTGTTACGCCGTTCTAATAAATTGTATAGATATACAGTGTACTGTATATTATGCTAATACACTCCGATTGACTAGATGAGGGACTTCCGTCGCAAAATAAATCGTTGATATGACGATGGATGCATTCCAAATTCCAGATCGTGAGTCACGTCGAGTCACAGTTTTGAGGAAAGTGAACAAAATAAACACATCGAATTTACTTCGATTACACCGTTATAGCAAATTGCAACGGGTTGCATGCTATAAAATAAATTATTCCCCTCTACATTTAGAAAACAACTTCAGACGCAATGTGACAATTGCAGACGAGCTTCCGGACAATTTTCACAAAGTACTGTAGTAGTACATACCACCCACCCAGAACAAGTGGGTGGTGACTTCCGGTGGGAGGAAACCGCCCACCCA
>JAQGAO010001147.1:0-26336 GCA_034697705.1 Ommatoiulus sabulosus
TTGGATCACATACACATAGGAACATAAAAAAACCACAATTATGAAACATAACACAAAAATATTGTGTTTTTTGTTATAATATTGTTACTAATATGCGTTTTAAAAGACAGGATTTTGATATTCCAACCGTCTGAAATTGACGCAGTGTATTGGAACTCATTTAATGTAGTTAAGAATGCAGTATACGCTATTGAAATGCATTTTAAAATATCTATTGCTAATAACCGAATCTAAAAAGAAATGAAAACTTTATCAAAATCAACATCCTTTATCCATAACGAAAGCAATAATTTTCCTTAAAAATGATTCACTCATTTTAATTGATGATACATTATCCGCTTTAAGATAAATAACTATAGTGTTTAAAACGCAATTCCAGTATTTGGAAGTTCGTTTTAGTCGTGGTGTTCGACTATGCGCATCAACGTTAATCAACTTTCAAGTGGTAAGTAGGCCTACTGCATAAGCTAGTACATGAACAATAAAAGTGCAGAACATTGATCAATTCAATAACCGAACTATTGTTTCAAAACAGATGCTGTTCACATCATGTGCCATCTATGCTCCAGCTCTTGCACTCAACCAAGGTATCGTTTCTAAAAGTGGCCATTGTCTATTAATCAAAGGCATTATTCATCGAATTATCCATTAATTATTTACACAGTATATTGTTTTTTTCAGTTACAGGTTTGCATCTCTGGGCTTCGGTTGCCTCGGTTGGAATCATATGCATCATTTACACCTCACTGGTAGGAAAGATGAGATCCAATTTCAAACCTCACAAAATTTCAAACAAATAAATGATCAACATGTGTCATTTAGGGTGGAATCAAGGCAGTTGTATGGGCCGATGCCACGCAGGTAGTTGTCATGATATTAGTTCTCTTGCTCATTACCATCAAAGGTACCAGAGATCTCGGAGGACTCGTAGAAATATGGCGAATATGCACCGAAGGGAAACGGGAGCAATTTTTCATGTAGGAGGACTTTTGTAAATTCATACTGTTTGAAAGACAAGCGTTAATCAGCAATGTTTTTCATGCCATCACCAGTTTTACTGACAGTCCATACTCCATGTATACGTTCTGGACACTGATAATAGGAGGAACCGTTCACTTCATGGCAACTCTGGTCACCAATCAGCTGATGGTTCAACGCTATGTTTCCAATAAAACACTGAGGAATGCCAAAATGTAAGTTACATGTATACAGTATTTTGCATTAAAAAGCCTTTCAATTTTTGTCAAATTTTTGAAGTTTTCTCACAACAACATTTTAAATGATGGTCCAATTTTAGAAGTGCTCTCACCATAAAATCATCAATGAAATAATCGAATAGAGAAAATGCAAATGTATTTAACATCAATTTTGTTTATTTTATAAGGTGTGTAAACATAACTTAATTCTATCGTCGTTTATGAGACTGTGCTTAGGAAGACAAATTGGAGGAATAAGGATATCGCGCGGGCACAACGTTTTCTGTTGACAAATTTAATTTCATTGTGAAAACATTGGAAAAAATCATATTTGATTTCCCAAATCTTCAAACTATTATTTGGACAATCATAAATTTGACCATAAAAGACTTTTCATATACTACGTTCTTCAGTTCCTTTTCTTTGATAATGAATTAAGAGCATTAAGGAATGTCCACATTGGAGGAATCATAGAGGAACTTCTTTCTGCTATTATTTGCCACTTGTTTCTGGAAATATTGCTACTTCAATTTATGTTTACAGAACATAAATGTATGAAGTTTACATAAGTTAAGTTTCCAAAAATACGTTGCACGTCAATTAGCAGCAAGAAGTTCTTTAATGGTTCCAGTGTGGACATAGCTCTAGAAACTTGTGCTCAATTGATAACACTGCAAGGCTGCTTTGTCAATTTGAGAAATTTTGCAAATATTTTGAACAAAAACATCGAACTGAAAATAAAAACATTAACACCATTGCAGTTCCTTCATTGGAGGCACCTTTATCACAAACTTTCTTTTTACCTGCACCAGCCTTGGAGGGTTAATCATGTACGCAAGATATCATGACTGCGACCCCTTTATCAGCGGTCAAGTGACATCCAGAGATCAGGTATGGACCGGTTGATTCCAAATATTGTTCTCATTTTAGAATGCAATCATTGACTATAAACAAGTCTAAAAAATCTTTTCAGATAATGGCTTTATTTTCAATGGAAACCCTCGGGTTTTGCACCGGTTTACCGGGGGTGTTTATAGCCGCCATTTTATGTGCAACGATAAGGTAATCTATTATGGCAATGGTCAAAGTTGTCTCAATGATATAATAACACAAAAACTCAAAATGTAACATTCCAAGTGCATGTACTATATAAACAATGTTATTTTCATTTTCTTTATCAAATCGTCTAAACGTTGATAATGATAAATAGCGAAAGAACATAACATAAATCAATACTTTTTACATTCTTTTTAATAAAAAGATAAGTAAGTTCCAAAAAAGAAATAAATTATATTGCTTCGATAGATTTTGTCTCGCCGCAAATATTAAACAAAATTCGTGACAAAAGATGCAAACAACTAAATAGAGAATTTGTTCAAATATCATTTGATGACAATTAAAAATATTTACTAATTTCGGGTGGAATGGGACAATGTTTCCTTAAAATTTTAAAGAAATCAAAAACACATGCAACATGCATTGGTTCTAAAATATAAGGAAATTTATATATGTCAAAAATGAAAATATACGGTCATAGATGCCAAATGACGTGAAAAATGGACACTATATAAACTTTTACTTTTTTTATTAGTACGTTATCATCCGCTTTAAATTCTTTGTCAACAATTACGATGGAAGATTACATTAAACCCAGCTTTCCGATGCTATCCCAAAAGAATCAAATGTGGCTGTCGAAAATATTGGGTAAATAATGACGTTGGAAACCTATAAAGACATTGAAATTATTTTACAAAAAAATAATGCTAATCACTTCCGTTATTTCAGCCTTGTTGTACGGAGCAGTGTGCATGGCTTTGGTCTTTGTAGCGCAAAGCATTGAAGGACTCATGAAAGTAATTTTAAATTTTATTTTATTTATTTTATGAAATAAATATCAATTTGTCGCCAATTTTTGATACGAACTCAATGATAAATCGTAAGTAGATACTTTACACTCGTATTAAGAGGAACACTTTAAATAAACAACTAACTGAGTTTCTGTAGGCTTTGTTCATCATAAATGGCGTGTTTGGGGGTCCAGTGTTAGCCATTTTCACTATTGGCATGGCATTTCCGTGGGTGAATTCATGGGTATGTATTTGTGTTCAATACATGCCTCATGTTACTGCTATGTATCTTCATTTGCAAAACTGTAACAGAAAACCTCCTTAAGTATTTCATCTTCCAATTTAGAGCCAATTAACCCTCACAATATTTATCTAAAAACAGGCCCATTTAGACCAAATATAACTTCTCAGTGTGCCCTGTCCCTAAAAAGCCCCTATGCCTGGTCTCATCTACTTTTAGACGGTATACCGACCACAATATTAAAGCTCTTTAAACAACAACTAACAAACTCAATGCAACCTTCATCCATACTAACTACATGGAATAATTCCTTTGCAACACCCAAGAACCACACATGTGGCTACTTTACAAAAAATGACAAGCAACATTAATAACTGAAAAAGTGAAAAAATTTGCTGCAAACCACTAACACATGCCAACTAAATTATTACAATAATAAATATGTCAGAAGGGACTGAGCCCTCTTAGTGCATTATCTTCTACTTCTTTTAAAGTTAATGAGAACTTAACTGCCTTGAGCGCATCTCCAAATCGTGTATACCGGTATTTATTTATGTATGACATTATTTCCCGCCATTACTCTCAGGGTGCAATGTCAGGATTCTTTGCCGGACTTCTACTGACCGGATGGGCCAGTGTCGGTGCTCTAGTCATGAATCCACCAATGCCAGCAGCCCCTTTCAGCACCAGTGGCTGCAACATCTCTGACGAATGGTTGACATTTAATCAATCGGAAGTCATTAATGACAACATCCAGTTTGCATCAACTAAGGATACCCCCATTACGTAAGACCGAACTATTGCACGTTTAAAAAAAAACATGACTTACAAAACTATGTTGACTATATAGAACATGTAGAATTCAGGAATATTAGCCATTCCATTTGAATTATGAAGCTCTTGTTCCCGTTTTTGAACGAATTATAGAAGCCAAAGTGATGTTTTTGTTCTATACACCATTCCATCTCTCTGGTATGCTTGCTGGAGCTGCGGCATAGCTATTGTGGTATCCAATATTGTCAGCATTTTGACTGGTAACTACAAGAAATAACACCAAAGCCCTGTTGAGAATACTGAAAGTCCGTAATGTTTCAAATGTCATCAAATGAATTTAGGACTAAGAAAAGTTGACGATGTCGACCCAAAACTACTGTTTCCGGGCGTCAGAACGCTATGCGGACTTCTGCCAAAGAAATGTCAAGAGGTTCTTGGCCATGAAGCAGGAAACAAATCCTATCTTCAAATAGCGATGACGGTGAGTTTGATACCTGGAATTGGAAATCAAGTTCATGCAAGACCACTTCGCCTATTTCGGTCACCGTTTATTTCAGTCAAAATCGCTCGAACTAACGTGATCTAATTAAGCGGCTTTTACTATATTTAACGTTCCCAACGATACCTTACCCAACTGCAATCAACATTTTATTTTTAAACTTCATTTTTTATTTTTGGGAAAGGTAATGCCTCGAAACCAAGGGAAAGTTACAGAATTTCTGAAAATTCTATGAGCTCCTTTCTTTTCATTATTCTCTTAGAAGATTCAGACAAACTATAACAGTTCTGTTGAGATCGCATATTTCTATAATGTTTTTTAGGATCCTGACAATTATTTGGGGCAAAACCAAAGGAACACAAATCACCAAGTCAACGGGGACTCTGCCAGAATATCCAGATGCTGATACGATCGAGGAATACTTAATGAAATCACTAGATCTACAATGCAATAAAACCTGCTAGAAGCATTATCGACTTTGAAAGCATATCATAATTTCCAAAAACTTGCCATTACATCAACATTACAAGAAAGAAATTACCCGAATAAATTTATTTAAAAGATTTCTCAGCTTTTATTTGAACAAATTTTAATCGCTAATAATTAATGTCGTACTAAGTATCCGTCAAACAACGGTTATGAATCTAGTTTTGTAATAAATACACGTAGGCCTACTTGCATGTACTGTAGTATAAATACACATGGAACCGGCCTGCAGCTATGTTGTTTTCATTTAATAAAAGAATTAAAAGATTAAATAAATTATACTTTGATGAAGTACAATTGTTTGAGAGCATCTGTGTTAATCTAAAAATTTAGAAATTACTTATTGATAACTCTACAACTCGTATAAAAAATGTGCCTGTTGGCTAATTCATCAAAAATGATAATAAAATTATGCATATGAAATCACTTGCAAATTCAAAAAACGTATTTTTTTTAGGAAACCCCATGTTTAAATTTAAAGTATTGTTCGTAAAAAATGCGATATATACCCATAATTCAAGTACAGTACACGTACATGTATTTCAAATAAACAAAACAAATAGGAAAATCACCTCAGTATTTGCAATGGGTAGTTTAAGATAATTTTCAAAATTGCTCGGAAGCTTCTAATAATTAAAAATAAGATAAAATTGTTCCCAAAAATTGTATCTTTATCCACTGAAAACTGTTAGGCAGTATATGTACTTGCATGTTTTAATTAGTAATCAGAAAATAAATTTTAAAAATATCAAATTTCACTTCAAGCACTATTGTCATTATTATACTGCATTAATTTGAGATTTGAAGCTTTGTGATTGCATTTTGATTTACACTATTTCAAAGAAAATTTCTTATTTTTCCGCGAACATGTTTACGATCTGAAAAATGCGTACAATTTGTAAAATTGATTACTAAACGAAGATAATGTATTTACTTCAGCAGTTTCAAGTAAAGTAAGTCATTGGTTTTTCAATTGAACACTAATCTACAGCTTTAAATCTACACAGTAACTTGTCTAGAAAACTTATATCTGCAATACATTTTACTGTATATATTTTTCAAACCCGATGATACTTTTGTAATAACCCTGTATATCCCACCTATTTGGTTTGAAAATTTCCAGCTGGAGAATCCTATCGACATAGTGCAATTTTTAATTTTGGGAGCTAGACTATCACATACAATTTGGTGCATGTGCTTATTTGTTAGCTTCTGAAAGTCTACAGTATAGCGATTACAATTTTCAGAACATATCGATTGGTGTGTTGAATTTGTAAACATTAACTATTCCAACATAAGCGAGCTGTTGTATTGATCTTTACTTATCGAACAGCATATTACATCAACGTATGCCGAACCTGTTCCTCCCCTCGATCAAGCTAACCGATCATACTCTATTGTATAATGTGTAAATTATTCTATGACAGAAGCGCTGTATAGCTTCATTTACAAATTCCAAGCCCTACCATCAACATTTTCGATACCTATCATACCTTGCTCATAGCTTCGAAAATCATGGCGAGCATCAGCGACCTTTTGGAGCCATACTTTTTTGTCTTTTATTTATTTGCAGGAGTGAACGCATACCCCCAACATTTTCAGTTTGGATTTCTAGCCAAAGCCATGCACATTGCAGGGAAATGTAACAATTTCATTTCTGGTTTATTCGTTGTCTATTGGTCAGCAATTTTTTTAACCGACTTCTCAGAATTTCGACCAAATCTTGCACTTATAAATGCAATCTCGCAACGGGTCACCTTTACAAGTTTGTTTTTAAACATGAACCGGAAGTGCAGCATTCAAAACTTGCGTACGGAGCTATGCTCATTACTCTCGATCCAAAAACCATCCAAATTTTTGACACTCTTTTCAGCGCTCACTTTTGTCCTATTTATGATTTATACAGCTGAACTCTTAAATGTTTTTCTTCTACATGTAAATATTGAATTGTATGACAAACTTGTGCTCCACCCCCCATCTTCAAACAATCCATTTGAATTCATAATAGCTCATAAATTGTTTATTCAGAAGGTCTTCGTTTATGTTTTTGGAGTATTTCAGCCTAAATTGATTTTCCTCGCATTTGCATTTCTTTTGATTATTCAATTGTACCTCAATGAGATAATGGCTGAACAAGTGGAAACCCTTGAAAATGTCATTAAACTGCATATCTCGGTAGCTTCGTTAAACACGACGCTGAGTTCTATTTTTTCCACGACTCTGTACTCATGTTTTCACTTCACAATTATGGTTTTTTTACTGGCTACATTGTTCAACTCAACATTTTCGGGCAGCCTTTTTCTTGGCGGCATAGTGTATGTGGATCAGGCTGCCTTGATTGTTCTGATGGTTTTTTTGGCTGTTGTTTCAAACCTGCTCTGCAAAAAGGTAAAAAAAGTTTGAAAATATATAATATGTAAATTCATTAATATAATCATGGGGGATTGAAAATAGTTTTTCTATATTCATGTACATGTAGATGAGATCCTCTTTGGCTTACCAGTGCAGGGTTTTTGTCAATGAAGCAAATCAACAGATGGAAAATTCCTTTATTGTTGTAAGTACACTAATTCTATAATACCGATAATATGCCTGCGTTTTTTTTTGTTTAATTTTAAGTATATTTTGAAATATAATGTAGATTTTGTAAAAAAAAAATTGGTGTCCAAAATTTCCCTCGGTTCTACGTGATATTTTTGAAACTTTTGGATACTATTTTCAGTTACAGTAAATGTAATGAGGGTGAATATTTTGATGCATTTGGTTGTTCATATTTCTTTCGTACTTCTAGAAAGAAGTACTAAGATTTTACCAATTAAAGGTATTTTTTGTATTAAAAGTTTCTTTAAAAACATTGTTTTCTTAATAAAGATTTTTATAAAATACTTTTTTTGATATTACATTTTCATCTTAGTCATTGTAATTTTCATGTGCAAATTTCACATTGCCACATTATCATCATTTTAATTTAAATACAGAAACGCCTTAACCAGCTTTATTACATCTCCTCGTCCAAAGCAATCCCTTTCGGATTGACCATTGCTGAATGCACAGAATTATATGATTTGACATTACTTGCAGTAAGTATTGAATTTATAATAGATCAGCAAATCAAGTTATTTAGGCCATTGGAAATTTATTTTTTGTTTAACGTCCCCGCCTGCGCGATGGTCGACTACCCGTGCCAACAGGACTGTTTTTTTGGTAGGGATCCCTATCAAAAACAGTGCCGCGCATGCGTAGGAAACATTATTCGCAGATGGCAAGCTATTAAGCTTAGAGTGAGAAACGCAATTTGACATAAAGTTGCAGGATCATCAGCGTAAAATGTAAAAGCTAATGCGATTAACAATTGGGATACTCAAAAAGAAGCTTTACGAATCGTATTTTGGCAACCCTGAAGTCGCGTGTGAAAAATCTACACTCTCATTGGTTTAAAAAGTCGCTCGAAGTTATTGGGGTTTTTAAATCAATGTATAAATTGTATATTTGCTTTACAAGAGTGATTTTACAATTCGTTAAGCTTCTGTCTGAGTACCCTTATTATCACGTTCCTCGTCTATACTGTATATACAGCCGACGCGCGGTTTTAAAAACGTGCAGGGATTCCAACAAAATTCTTAAAACTACTAAAGACTAAATTGGAATGGTATTAAAACGACAAATGTAATTTGCACACACACCTTTAATATGTTTGAGTTTCCAAAAATACTTTCCACAACAATCAATTTCCTACCCATTTATAATGAAACTAAAAAAAAAACAAAAAAAAAACTAACAAACATCCCATTGTACGAGGAACTGAGTTCGTAATAAATTGATAAATCGTAAAATCGATACAAAACATTCGTGAAAACTTGGTTTTCGTAAATTGCGAAATAATGCACTAATTTAAATAAATGCAAAAAAGAAATTCCGCCTGCCCCTTTAAACTTAAAAATTTGGTTTAACAATATTTTAAAAATAAAACAAAAATTGTCCCATGTCCCTGCTCCCCATCCCCCACCTCCTCATTCTAAACTGAGCTATTTTTAGGAATCAATATGCAATAGCCTAAACGTCGCCTGGCTTTTATATCGTTTCAGCTCATTCTAGTTAATTTCGACTTTATAAATTACGCATATGGAATGTGTTTCGCTCACGGAGCTTGTGCTGACAACAGTGTTCCAACAAACAGTACCATGTAAAGATGGTACGGTTTTATTTGTTGCTGCGTGAGTGAGTTCAACTTACTTGATGACTTCAACATGACTTTGCATTACAGTGATGATTTACATTCTAATTGCAGAGATTCGGATTAAATGGACAGCTTATAATGTACGAGGCAAATTATAACATGCACTTTGTATTTCACATGAATTAAAAAATGCAGTGCACTTTCAAATACCCCGTAAACAAGTTCCTCAAATCTTGCCCGCAACTTCAATGTTCTTATCTTGAATATGTTTGTTTACCGTAAGCATTAATGGAAAAAGTTATGATCGCATTCTTTGCCCCATTTGTGGTGTAATTATAATATTTAATCCAAGGCAAATGATAACATGTACTTTGTATTTCCCAGAATTAAAAAAACACATTCAATATACTGTACAGTACATGTAATTTCAATTACCTCGTAAGCAATGAGGAAACAGGATAAGAGCCTATGGACCCATATAGTTTTAGGAGTTCCAAGTCCACTTTCTCGAAAAAAAAAAACAAAAAAAAACTGCTCATTGTTAGTTGGACGGAACTTTTTTCTGCCTTGTCATTGAACAGTGTGCTTCCGTAGAAAAGCGATTTGGGCTTTTGGGATCAATTCACAAAGGTTTGAAAGAAAGAAACAAAATGTAGTAATTCGGTGCACTGCAGAGCGAAATATAACTAAAAATGAAAGAAAACCCATTGACCTTTGTGGTGACTTTGTCCATTTAACGGTTGATATACAGTACATGTACATGTAGTAGATGGAAATTTATACCAATAAACCAATGAATAGCCTCCAAAAATGTTGCATCATTCGCTTTCATTACATTTCAACCTTACAAGATCATTTGAAATTACTGTTTGCTCATCAACGCGCATCTGTGCACAGTAATGACGACTTTGCAGGAATGGGTGGCGCGTGAAATTTAAATAAAGAGTGTTGTCTATGGGCTAACCTACTGTACATGGTAAATACTTATGACCAGATTAATGATGGAGGAACCCTACATGGTCAATACTAATGACAGGATTATTAATGCGCGCAGCCTGAATAGTCATTACTAATGGCGGTAT
The DNA here is from genome assembly GCA_034697705.1 of Ommatoiulus sabulosus. NCBI lineage: Eukaryota > Metazoa > Arthropoda > Diplopoda > Julida > Julidae > Ommatoiulus > Ommatoiulus sabulosus. The sequence continues at coordinate 10,303 of JAQGAO010001147.1, forward strand.
CCGCAACCATGCCCCCCTAATTACCAAACCACGCCCCAGTAATGATGCCAAAATCCGTATTTTCATCATTACTGGTCATCATTCCACATTTTTTAACCCTACGCGATCCTTCTTTATGTCACTCTCAGAAGATCATGCCAGTAGGCCTATTACTGAACGCGTACAGTTAGTTCCCTATGAAGTTGTCAAGAACTTCCACTGTGATAAGCGCAATGCTTATTATTAATGATAATAATCCACGTTAACAATTGCCAAATTTAATTGAAAATTTCAAAATGACCCTAATATACATGTATCTTATTTCCTACAGAATGGGTATGATCATTCCTTAGCAACTAAACGTCGATAAGCCCATAAATGCATGTTTATGAACAGTGCAATATCGATCATTTGGGTGCCATTTTGCACCCAAAATTAATGTATGTAATGCACTGTATATGTGCGCAAACATTGACTATATTCAAACATTAGCGAGCTGCTCTTTGTTCTTCACTTTGTCTTTCACTACCTATGTCATTAAGGTTCCTCCTTCAAGCAAGCTAATAGTGATCTGCAGGTCCATTACGGTATACATTGTACATGTATAAATTACCTCAACTAAAACTTTATTAAAAGGTTAAAAGCCATGAATAGTTTCACTGAGAATTGTCAAACCAACTAGCATGAATGTTTTTGATATCTTACTTGAAGTTCCAAAAACAAAATTAGCATACGCATAAGTGACCTTTCGGAGCCATACTTTTTGTGTATTTTGACCGTTAACTAAACTTTCATTGTCCATGCAAGAAGTGTAAATTAAGCCCTTATTTAGGAACAAGAGGACTTCTGCCGAAGAAATTGGAAGAGATATATTGACTTTGATGTTGTAGGGAAATGAATTTTATCTTCAAATATCAATTACGGTGAGTTTGATACCCGGAACTCAAAGTCAAGTCCATGCAAGGAAGACCTTGCAACAACAAATTAATTGGCTCAGTTTTTAAATGCAAACCTCGTTCAAATGCTTTTTTCATAATTTGAGGTGGCATGTAGGCAGTTTAGAGATGATTTACAGTTTTTGCTTCCTTGAAAGCGTGCATTTTAGATTAAAGTAAAAGACATGATCAAACTTTTTTAACCTTGGTCTACATTTATTGAAAATCTCATTAGAATTTAAATTGCAAAATAATTCAGCAATAAAAAAGCATATTTTTCATGTTTTAAATGATGCATTAATGCCCAAATGGTTTTTTCCTTATATTTTTAAACAAATTTTTTTTTTGGAAAAGGTGACACCTAGAAATTAGCGGAAATTTATTTGAATTTAGGAACATTTTATACTGCACATACAGTACGTGTAGTTTTGTGACATTTTACAAATGGAAATAAGAAGTGATACACAGATAATTACTTGTGAAAATATGACTAAAAACTATTAATTGATAAGAATTTTAAAAAAATATGCTTTACATGTACGTTTTCAAAAATGCGTTTAATGACAAATGTTCAACTGGTTTTTTGTATTGCATTACACCTCGAAATTAGCGGAAAAATATCTGAATTTTAGAATATTTTACACGAAGGGTCTACGTATAGTTTTGTGACACTTTACATACTGTACATGTATTGAAATTTGTAGTGATACACAGATTTTTAGTTTTCAAAAAAGTAGGCTTTTGAACTTTAATTGAAGGTCTTATGAAAACAATATAGCGATATATTTCATTAAACTTAAAAAATATTAAATGAATGATTATATTTTAAAATATAATTCAATGCTGCATAAACTCGCGATATTCTCTGAAGCTCTATAAGACAATGCTTGAAAAACATCATGAAATTCAGAAAATACCCAAGCTCTTGATAAATGTCCAGTGTCCTCATGCAAACTGAATGAAAACTTTAGTTTTATTGAAGAAACTTTACATGATGTAAATAATTAAATGATTTTCTGTAGGCTGTGTTCACAGTACACGAAAAGACCAGTATGGTGATCGACTCCGTCCACTTTTACCTAGGCATGAGCTCGCATCGCCGCACAGGAGTAGTGTACGTATGAGTGAAACGTCGTTCACTCAAGTGAGTTACTCACTCCTACTTCACTCACGTACGTTAACTACAAATTCCTGCTAAAGTCACATGTTATTAGCCAATTGTAACTAAGAAAAGATTCAGAAATTACTTATGATTAATTAAGGAATTCGCCGTCTAATCATCTGGCTGATAACCGCCAATTTATAAGTGATATATCAAATGCTTGTCATGTATTAATTCCTAGAGGCTTTCAGAACAATGATTATAGACACACTGAATGGTTTCCATGATCTTGCAATTTAATGTAGGTATTGGCGATGCTCAGCTCTAGCACTATTAACAATGAAGTTTACAACACAAAAAAAGCTGGATTTTATCAAGGTTTCGAAATCATGCCGATATCACGTGGCTTTTAACAGCCGGAGATCGTTTTTCAGTCTATGATTTGACGAAAAAGTCAGGTGGTATCGGTTGGCTGCGAAAATTTATCACAAAAAATCTTTTTGCAAATTCAGAAAATATATTTTCTTAGGATACTGCATGCAGAAATTTAATGTAATATTTATGGTAGGATAGGGAGATTCATTAATCTAATAATTCAAACAAAATATGAAAATTGCTTTATATTCATTTTGAAAATGTTCGACAGTTTCAATTCATCAAAAATATAACAATAATGCTCCAAAATATGCTATCGTCATGGAAACAGATGTGTTTAATTACATGTTCTCTTGCTCCCATCAGAACTATTACAAATATAAAATTTCATTTCAAGCATTTTTGTCCTTATTACCGTAGCTATTCACCCATCGTGTTATTATCACCCATCATGAGTTATATAAAAGATAAAGAGAACCAAAAAATTTAAACTAATCAGTGTTGTTCCTGTTTAGTAAATTTGAGATTTTCAGTTCTGTGATTAAATTCAGATTAACACCATTTCAACGACAATATCTTACTTTTCTCTGAATCAATAATGCCAGTAATTATTTCCTGATAAATTCCACGCTTTTACGAGGGGTGTTCATTAAGTTTCCACAATCTATGGCATCTAGGCATACTGTATATAAAAATCAATTCTGTTTGTCTGTCTGTCCTTTATGCGCTCTTAACTCACTCATCCGCTTTCCGATTGCCATGAAACTTTCTGGACTTATTGTTACCACTCCCGTGCTTCTTACTCCGCAATTCCCCGCTGCACTACGTTTGCTGCAGTGCACAAGTGTGCTGCAGCGCAGCTAGCAATTGATGTTTGCCCCCTTTCCCCTTGCTCGCATCACTTTTCGGTATGGCGGTACTGCGGTTAATCTTACCAATATGGCCGCTTACGGGAAAGGAATTCAACGGGAAATTTAGGAATTCAACGGGAAATTTAGGCATTCAACGGGAAATTTAGGAATTCAACGGGAAATTTAGGCATTCAACGGGAAATTTAGGAATTCATCGGAAAAGGAATTCAACGGGAAATTTAGGAATTCATTGGGAAATTTAGGAATTCATCGGGAAAGGAATTCAACGGGAAATTAAGGAATTCATCGGGAAAGGAATTCAACGGGAAATTTAGGAATTCATCGGGAAAGGGATTCAACGGGAAATTTAGGAATTCATCAGAAATGGAATTTAGCCACAGCAACGCGTGGCCGGGCACAGCTAGTAGTGAAATAAATTAGAAATCTTGGCTAAAATTGAAGACTAAAATACTCATTCTTAAATTAAAATGACTAATTTAGTAGTTAGTTGTCAATCACATTGTATCATTTGTCGCTGGATCAGAATAAAGTATTTGCAGACTACAATTTTTAATCATGACTAAAATAATTGACTAAAATTGATGACTAAATAAACCTGGAGCGAGGCTGTTTTTTTTTAAAAATTTTGACAGTTAAATTGATGACAAAATAGCTTCGAAGCAAGGCGATTTGAAAATTTTTTTAACTAGAAATTCCTGTTTTAACCTGATAAATTACCACAACGATCAAATTATCGAGAATTTACAAACAAAATTGAAAAAACTTGAAAAATTGTCAAATTAGCAAAAATTACCACAACGACCATTACTGTATATACCAAGCCGTTATTAATAATGCATACGTGTTTCAACTCATTATAAAAAACAAAAGTTGTTTTCCTTGATGATTTTAAAGTTTTAAGCTTATGCAAAATAAAACTCGGTATACGTATACCCGTAATTTTCATTTAAATTGTAATGTTTGATGTAAGTTATTTTTATAATCTGACAATATACCCATAAAACTAATAATATGCGTGTATCGACTTCATTGAAGAAACAAAAGTTTTCATCCTTAATGACTATAAAGTTTAAAAGCAGTTGGGGGGAAAGGCAAAACAAAGTTTGATTGTTCATGGCCGTAGACAGAACTCGGTTAATAATTAATTGCATTGAAAACATTTATTATGATTGATTTCCAGAAATGCGCAAACAATAAAGCCCGAGTGAGAAATGATAAATCCGAGAAAAAAAAACTAAGAATCGATCCGACGTTCACTTAAATCATTAATACACCGCAAAAGCTGATGGCAAATTGATTAATGGCTTTAAAGCGGTTGTGAAAGTCCGTGCAATTCGTCGATGGTGCAATCGATTTATATCGAAGTAATATTAACTGCGCCCAAATTGCAATTGCCGCAATGATTTGCGAGTTTCTATTTACTGTCTTCGAGCATTCTGTTTCTGGTTTCTCTGGCCGTGGATTTATACGAGATTTCCCCTCAGCAAGACAGAATTTCTCTTTCGGGAATCATTAATTTTGTTTCGTTCCTTAATGTTACTCTTATTTACTTTTTTTTCCTCCCTCCTTTTTCCACCGCTTATCTTTTAATGCCGTTATTAGTATCGTCCTGGCATTTCTTCCTATTATTACGTCAAAGTCACGGCACGTCAAATGCTGATTCCAAGATTATTTAGAAATCCAAATTGGACGCGGATGAAGCAAAACGTTATCAATCAAAGAAAATTATCGTTCCTCAGAGTCCACTGAATCTCCCCAATTCAGTAAATTGACATCCGCAGAGATTATTCCTCAACGTTTTCTGGTTTCGCAGTTAACCTTACTTGTTTTGTTTTTGTTCAATGGGGTGGATATTATTGTTGAAATTGTAAATATAAAATTGCATTTCAGAAATGCACAAAGTCTCTGAACAATCGGTTGCAAACTGATCATAAATCTTGAAAAAAACAAAAAACTTTGCATATCATATTCAATCCATCTGAAAAAAATTATTCCTAAGTTGCATTTGTATCATGCATTATTCTTTTAATATATGCTTGACTGTGCTGAATTTCATATGACGCCCATTTTTTGCATGTTTAAAATGTGTTTATTAAAATATTTTAAAATTGTTCGTATGCCGTGAAAAATTAACTGAAATTATTTTCAAAAAAATCCAAGTAACGCATATAGATTATATTTGATAATCATAATAATCTTATATCAAATTATACAGTCGAACCTCGGTAAAACGAATTTCATGGGACATCGAAATGTGTTCGTTCAAACCGTAGTTCGAACTAAAGTTTTGTCGATGTTTGGATAAAATCATATCCCTAAAGGTGTATGAACATTTATCGGGGAATTTATCGTTATAACGTGCCATTTTTTTTCTTAATGTTTAAAGTTTGTTTTAAAGTAACATAGCACGAATGCTTGTGAACTTGAACATTTATTCGTTTTAACCGGAAATTTGCAATATTTTTTTCCATACCCCAAGACGGGAATCGAAAATTAGTTCTCAATTTCAGAAATGCGTATAAAGATGATGTTTTTGGTTGAAATTACTAAAAATATACGCGTAAAATGTACACAACTCTGAACTGATGAGTTGATGTTAAAAACAATTTTTGAGAGTATTCTTCATGATGCCCTTGACCCCTAAAACCCCCAACCTGAACCGACTTTGAGGGTCTTCTAGTTGTTTAGTACAGTACATTTAAGGTTGACAATTCCCATACTAATTTACACGTATTAAAGATCACGTTTATACACTGGGTTAATTTGTCAAATTTTCTGCTGAATTTTTCCTTTTTCGAAAACTTAAAAGATGCGTTATAATTACATTATCATGTTCTGCCAGCTTTAGTGACCGATATATATATATAATTTTAATTAGCGCTAATTGTAATACTTCAGCATGTCAGCCTTAATTAATGACATCACACAACAACATTATTTTTAATATCTTTATCGTGACATCCTAATTACCATCTCGTATTAATGGGCTATTTTTTGCTGGCGTGACATTTTTGCACGATCTTGGTCTAATTTATCTGCTTTTGGCCCATTATGTTTTCTTTCAAATTTGTTATTCGTCGAAAATTGCACTCCAGGACTGACTTTAATTGCGTAATGATAGGTGATCACAACACATGCCACGTTGCCTTTCACGTTTGATTATCTGTCAGTTTTTTGAATCATGCAAAGCCATTTACCAATATACAATACTGCTCCACGTACTGTCTGTCGGACCTCTGTATTATGGATTGGAGAGTAGAACAGAAATGACAGGAAGTGGTAATTTTGAAGGAAGGGTGATTTTGATACAGCGCCACGAACGTATTGATAATCATTAAAACTGTGAAAAACAAAATTTGGAAACTTTAATAATTAAATTTGGGATGATTATCTTTCCCTAATATACAAAACGTGGATCGATAAAATATCAACTTCGTTGAATGAACTGAAATCAGTGAAGGAATTTATTACGTGAACGTCTGATTCTAACAAAATAAGAATATGTAAGTAATTTTTTATTATTACAATTCAGCTTCTTGTAACTATTTACAATTACAGTTTATTAACCATATATACTCATAATGTTTATGAAAATGTCAGGTATTTTTTTTCTCTGAACATTACGCGTGTATTTGAGATTTTGAGTTCATTTCATTGAAAAAGTAATTAATTACTGAAGTCTTATTGTAGTTTGACTAATGAAAGTTGTTAATGAACGTGTATAATTGAAATTTTGACACATTGATGAAGAAAAATTTAATTAACCATGATGATTTTAAAAATATTGGAAAATTAAGAAAGCAATTTTTACGTATTGTCGACAACGTAAAAAATGTTGTCTCAAAATTTTTATTTTAAAACAATATTTATGTATTTACCAATCGATATATTTTAGAAAGCTCTCCATGGCTATACAGTTGTCTAAAGGACTTTTTGTAAAAAACTTTTATTTGCAAACTGCATAATAGTTTGTTTAAATAAGTCCTTGACGAATCAGACAGCACTTTAGTAGGTGAAGTCACATAAGTTGACGTGCAAATCGCTCTCCGTGGTCATCAAATAATGGATGTATGCACTTAATTTTCCTTCGGTCCAGCCCAAACAAATTATCATTTATGATATGTGTCGTTTGAAAAGCGTTACATTTGCATTACGTTAAGTATGTAGGCGCAAACCTTTTATGCAATTTTCAAATGGGGCTTAATTATTATTTAAACAAAGATAATGTCAAAATGTATCCGCAAACAGCGACTAATGTTGTTTGCTCAAATATTACATTTTATAGTGATAACACGTTTGTGTTCTTTCATAAAAACAAGGAAATCGACTGTGTACAACTTCCTCGTTCATCAAGTTAAAATATCAATGCTTTATGCATCAATGACATACGTGTGCATCATTACTGTATCATTTGTGGATCCCTAAATGTTATTATTGAGTCCAACCGAACGGTTTTGTCTAAATAACTGCAAGTTTGATTTTTGTTGAACACGGTGAAAGGCATCACTTTACGAACACATTAGACCAGCTGTTTACACAAATTTCAAAGGAGATGCATAGATTCTCGAAGTTATGTATTTCTAAGTTGAATTATATGTTCCTATGCTGAAAACTAGTCCAGTAATGATTCTAATACTCGTTTGTTTATTTATTAACATTAGTCAAAATCAGGAAGGGTTTTATAACTATTGGGCCTTTAGCTGTACATTTAATGCAGGCTAATAATATACCAGGGAAACTTATCGTAACTTTTGTTTCCGAAGCTGGAAACTCAGTTAATTCCAGTAATTCCCAATTTGGAAGTTTGCATTTCAGTTTCGTAAATATCCAATTATCTTGAAAATTATCCGGTTAGTTTTCTTGGTGGGCATGTTTCCATCTTTAAAGTCAATTCATTCAGATTGAGATGAAACGAGTGAATAAAACGAACGTTTTTCTAAAGTTCATACGTAGAATGTTACATATTTTAGTGGGACTATTTTGTGCAATTACGCAAATTTTCCTATGGCGCATTTATGTTCGTTATACATGCACTGATTTTTGGCTTCATATATTTGGGAAAAAATGTTTTCAAACAAACAAAAAAGTACAGTAATAAAAATGCTCTAGTAAACTCGAATTTCGTTTTTTTAATAAATTCCATCATTGAACGCACCCTATGAGTGGTTTGAAAAGTTCAAAAATGGACAGACAAGTATGAAAGATGGTAATAGAAGTGGACGTTGAGTTCTGTCACAAATGCTTTGTCTTAAACGTTATTTGAGCAAAGCATAAACTCGCTATCAGAACAATGGCAAAGATGCATCTCCCAAAATGGAAATTTGGTTGAATAATAGATAAATTTTATATGTAGTTCTATGACAAATTTCATTAAAATCCAGACATCCGTTTTTTTTCCCATAATGATTGCTGAAACGTAATGAACACCCCTCGTACAATTTTTAAAAAAATCAATCGAGCGATATTTGAGTTGGTAAAGTTAAAACTGAAATTTACGAGCGTTCATTTAAGCTTGCATTTAAAATATATCCATGATTTCCATTTGACCTTTTCGTTCAATTTTATATTTAAAAACTATGTTTTCGAAAGTTAAATACGAAAAAAATTGTTTTCGAGGATTATTGTGTAAATTCATAAATCATCCCAAATGGTGTACACACGGTGTTAACTGCCTAAATATGAAAAAAAAAATTGAAGAAAAAAATCCATCGAGCCATATTTGAACAGGTTTGGTTAAACTGAAATCGAGCATCGGCCTAAACTTACAATCTGTTCTAGATTTCCATTTAAGGATAGCAATTTTGTTCCTCCTGTCGTCTTAACGTATACATTTTTTGCACACGCAATCATAATAAAACTTGAAGTATGCCAGCTAATATCGAATCTAACTGCCACGCTTGAAAATAACATTTCCTCTTTTTGAAATGCATTTTCACATCTTCGACCTCAGCGGTGGGAGCCTAGCTCTTTTTAAGATCCATACGAAAGCTTAAAAGACACACGTATTTGCATATTTCATACCCCCAAAATTCATTCTTCATCGTGCATAACGTAAAAGTGTACTACTATTCGGTGCAATGGCATCGTAAAAGCAAAGCCACTTCAATCTTCTGGGAAATAGATATCTTTGAATTTAGCTAATTTTATATGGAGCGCCGTTATTGGTTGGACATTTCCGAGTGGATCTTATCCATAAAATATCCATTAACAGCTCCCTTTATGACACGGATGATCTCTTATTGTTCGGAAACGTTAAACCCCGCTTATTGCGAATTTATTTTATTACCTCTTTAAGGGTATATCAAACAGCGATTAAAACTTCGTCCAGAATGAGTTTCTTTCGCTGATGTTATGAGTTCATAAAAGCAGACTTTGATACGATTCCGACGTTAGATTATTATGTTGATAGATTTCAGAAAATAGTCCTTAACCGTCTAGTATTAATTGTATTGTTGGTGTTTAACAGGTAAAACAATACTGGCAATGTGCTTGCCTTACGCTGTATTTGAAATTAATGTTTGATGATCGATTTTATACAACGGTTGATATGCCGATATTTGAAAAAGTGAATTTCATTCAAAATTTTATGAAGTCACATAGCAAAATTTCATTTAAAATTACACGATATAATACGTTAAATACAAATTTGACAATGTTTGCTCTTGACATCTTAAGGGATGTCAGACAAAACATTGCTTTAACATTATGAAGTACAATTTTATCAAAGATTTGGTGAATTTTTACTCCACGCATCTGCATGAGGAAGCTTAGGTGGTGCAAATTTTTTCGAGGAATTTCCGTTATTACTGTGGTTATTTATATAAGCACTTGCCATGGTCAGATTTGACATTTTGGATTATTTTAAAGGTGAATTTAAATACTTCGCTTTATCCATCCTTAGTAATTTTAAAACTAGCGTTATTTTTAAATCGCCCTTCAATTTTTAGTTGTTTTTTCAACAAATTAGCACTTTTGTCTTAGGACAATGTACGTAATGGCTCTGCAAAATTCCACATACATTACTGTAAATGAAATTTAGAAATATACCTTAATTGATACACACCGATAGAATACAACATTTACGTAAACAATGTTACGTAAACATGAGCTCATCATTTCAATAAACATCGGTAGAAGACAGGATATTGAAAGAATACTTATTGCAATGTCGTAATTGTTTCATAATCCAATAGGGTAGCTCCTCTTTAACCAAGTACAATATGGGATTTATTGATGCGGCACTATTAGTTTCATCAAAGACTCAAAGTTCACCAACAACTCAATTGTAATAAACGTTTTGGAATGGTTTCAACGCAGTAAACACTCCCCAAATTTCATCTTAATTAAAAATCTTTAATATTTCTGCACTTGTAATTCTTCTAATCATCTAGGGCATGGTTCTTACTGTACATTGTGCCATCATCCGTGTACATATTGATTTGCCGTAGGTTGCGTGCGCAATGTTCAATCTTCGCTATCTTGGCAAAACTCCTCACCAAACTGCTTTGTCCTCAATCCCATGATTTCGAGAGAAACAAAATAAGTAAAAAGGGAAAAATAAATGACAATGATTTCAAAGCAATCTGTTTCGTCCATTCTGTCGCGCATTTCACATCGTCGGATTTTTGGCCTCTTTTTTTTCTTTTTTTTTTCTTCAGCACTTTTTTTTTATCTTAGTTGCCCAACAGACGCTGAATTGAATATGACCTGAAAATTTAATTTCAACTCGCTTGCAATTTAAATTGATTTTTTTTCGGTTCTGTTTCCAGCTTTCAATGACTTGGCACGGCGCGGCGTTAATTTAAACTCTTTTTGCATTCTAATATTTTAATAATATAAGTCCCCGTATATTCTCTAAAGTTATTGAAATTATGCTGTATGATAAAATGTGCAAGGTTAACCTACTTTTGTCATTGAAGACAAACAAAACTTACTTTGTATCAACATTTGAGAAATAAAAAGAATAATGTTGAATTTTTTTTTAGACTATATAAATTCAGTTCAATTGATAAGATATTGGGTTCACTTCACAACACGTTTAATACAGTCTACCCTCGTTAAGACGACCTCTTACTCTTAATGGCAAGGTTTGTACGTCTAAACCGAAGTTCGTATTATCGGAAGTCGGAATTATCACAAGTCAGGAAAACATGATTTCAGCAAATATAAATGTTTAAAAAAAACGTTATAATGGACTAGCGCTATATTGTTTTAAATATACAATTATAGCTTGTCTGAAATAATCCGTTATCGAAGATTGTTCAATGTTTTTTGTGAGCCTTGGATTCGGTTTAACAATACGTTGCTTCAAAGTTCGTCGTAACCGAAAATTCATATTATTTGAGTTCGTTTTAAACGAAGAGATTTAACATTATCCGATGTATACACTAGAACGGGGACTGAAAATTAGTTCGCACTATCAGAAATTCGTATGAAGCGAGTTCTTCTTAATTTGCGTACTGAACATGCTTCACAAAAGTCGTATGTGTAGGCCTACATCTATACGAGGTATTCCACAATTTTTATTGTAAAATTTTCAAATTTTTACACAAAATTTATTGACCAATGTCAATACATTTTATATTTTTAAAACTATTTACATATTTTTCACAAAATTAATACTAACAAATCCATATAAGACACAATATCAAATTAAATCCCAATTTATTCACGTTATCAAATATAAGGGGAACATATCTAAAATAACTTAAAAAATTATATAGTTAGATTAATGTTTTTTTTTTTAATTTTTTATTCTTTTAATATTGGACAATTTATAATTTGCGTATTAACAGGAGTTGATTATTTTGAACTCAATATATTATAACTTGTGTAGTTTTGCATTCCTTGTTAATCTTTCATTTGAATTTCTGACGTACAAGAAAATAGACTCGATTTTAACTGAATATGCAACGTCTTATGAAAAAGTTTAGAATTATTTTAATTTGTCAAATGTTGTTTCAAAGTAAGTTTTGTTTGTCTTCAATGATGCGTCGAAAATTTAGCCCTACATTACATATACACGTGTTTATGCAGCAGGATTAATATATAAAGGTAGGCTGGGTTGTGTTTGAATTAATTAGCAATACGCTTTCGCAACGGCAACCCGGGGCTCAAAATATTAGTTTTCTGATTAAATTTTGTCCGTTTTAATACAAGTTCAGCAGCTCCACTCCACTCTTTTATTAATCTCCCCTTTCAATGGATGAGATTAATAATTTATTTAAATTGTAGCGGCAGGGTCAATTGCTAACTCGTCGGGGGCTTTATTTTCTCTACGCCAGAAATTCTCGTTAAATTTATCGTGAAATTGAGATTTTGATCCATCTTACAATCGCCCTTGTTTGTTTAAGCTCAAGTGCAGTAAATCCCTGCAGCGTAAGCCTTTCTATTTCCCAGAGTCTACTTTATTAGCTATTTAATTGGAGCTGAAAGTGCCTTATATCATTTTACCTGAATGACTTACGCTATGCTAGATGAAATACATGTTCATGAAAAAACGAAATTATAAATGTTTAGACGAGATTCGACCTGTTTAATGTTCCATGCAAACGATGGAAATTGAAAACGTTTTCATGCGTGTAATAATTAATAATAATAAGACTATAGTAATACTTCAAAATAACGTTTGCTATGGAATATCTTTTAACGTAGACATTTTTAACGTAGAACTACATTTCTATATGTACAGTTGGAGCTGAATTTTGGAGTCAGAATTTTAGGAATGACGCAATCATCAGGATTTTAAGAATGACGTGATCATCACAGCCTATGAATGACGTGATCGACATTTTAATGAATGAGGTCATTCATTAAAATTGTCCTATTTTTCGGAAATATTTCACTGACAAAAATCAAACATACGTAAACATCAGAATTTAAGGAATGACGCAATCATCAGCTGGATTTTTGAAATGTGATTATCAGAACTTTTGAATGACCTAATCAACAGAATGTTAATACGTGTGACTTGATCGACATTTTAATGAATGATGTCATTCATTAAAAATGTCCCATTTTTCGGAAATTTTTAATGACAAAAATCGAGCATCAAAATTAGTTTTTAATAAAAATGAACAACTCGTTAAGAAGAATCTCAAGTGACGTAACGATTTGTTCGTTTAATCCGTAGTTCGTGTTATCAGAATTCAGGCAATTATGGTCATTACTTCAACAATAGGAATTAATGTTTCATCGGAGTTTGGATGAAATCCTAACCCATGAACTGCATATGAATGGGAAGGTGCTACACCTCATATCGGGAAATTCCCATTTATTTCATATTGCCTTAAGTTAATTCGTTTTAAGAAAAATATTGGCAATGCTCGGGAACTTAAATTCATGTTTTAGCCGAAAATGTGTATTACCTGAATTCAGAATTTGTCTAAGTTCTCACTCTTATAATTTTGTAAAGAACGAGTTCTTATCGACGAGGTTAAAATTATACATGTACGAATCTAGCAATGAGTTGTTCAAATGTTTAATTTTTGAACGATTATAAAGGCATTATCTTCGCAATTATCTAATTATTACACAGATACATGATACATGTATATTTTTATTTCTTCAAAATGTTCATAAACTTCCTGTATATTTATCGATTGAAATGCTTTTAATTCATTTCCGTTAGGTAAATGAATAATGCACGCAGATGTAAGAATAAGTACAAGCACTTGGCTACATTGTTTTTATGATATTATATCAAAAAGTAAAGCTGCGCTAATGTTTGTTTTCTACTCTAACAAACAACGTTCATCGAAAAGTTATGTTTTATTATTTGCATATTAGGGGACACAATTTTGCGCATAGCTTTTATCAGTAATTATTTATTACGAATAAAGCAAGTTACGTTGAATATAAATGGATGGACTCGAAATAAATGGATTTGAAAGTGCAGTTTTTGTTTATCAGCAGCATTATTGACTAACAAGCAAATATAGATTTGTTGATTTTTCCTAATATTTTTGAGTTGCATTTACTATGAGTGCATATGAATAAGGATGACATTTTAGAATCGTGTAGCTTTCAAAGAAATAAAATGTAATAGCATTTCTGTTGCACGTTTAGTCTTTGATATTACGCAGTATATGAAGTAGAATTGTTAAATAAATGTGAAATTGATACTGGAAATATTAGTAGTTATGTTCATGTAGATTTTCTTTAAATCTAACAGGCATTTTTATTAACATTCTGTATAATTTTGTGGTGGTCCGTTCTTTATTAAAATTATTTGAAAATAATTTAATATATAAAGTATTTATTACGAAGCTTAATAATTATAAATTAATTTTTTTTCAATATTCTAAAAGTTATATTTATATTAATTACAAAATGTTATCAACAGTATACTTGTACATCCTGTATAATTCTCCAGATGGCGCGTAAGGTTAATTTTTTAAAAATTTAACAAATGCATAAATATTTAGAAAGTACAAAATGTACAGACTATTTGATTTGGAACCTAACACAAATTTCTGCATTTATTTAAAAAATATTAGTCAGACTTTCTCAATTTTATATAAGTTTATTTTCAGAGATTTTATTAACATTCAAAAGCATTTTGTTGCGGTTTATTCTGGTTTTTTTTTCATAATAATTTATCTAAAAATTGTCAATTATTTATTAAGAAGCTTAATAATTACAAATTAAACTTTTTTTTTCAATTTGCTACGATTTAAATTTATATTAATTAAGCATTTTATCTGCAGTATGTATCATGCATTATTCATCAGATGGCGCCTATGGTTAAAATTAATAAATAAATGTATAAGTGTATAATAAATGTATAAGTATTTATACAGTACAATATGTATCCACTATAATTGATTCTGTACTTTAAAAAATGTATTTTTTGAAGAAACAAATATGTTACACTTCAAGATGCTGCATTCATTTAACAGTTTCTTGGGGTTTGTTTTTTAAATTTAAGATATACGAGCACATGTCTAGCAGTTTTTTATGAAAATTGCATATGTATTATTCCTTAGTACTGGAGATCTTGTAAACCGTCAAGGCTAAAACTTCTAAAGCTTCGACAATTCGGCTGAAGAAGCAAATTTATGATTGATGTTAGGTACATGAATTAGCTGAAGAGACGCAATATTATCCTCTCATCGTGGTGCATGGTTCAGATTATTTTCATGTAAACAATAAAGACATCACTGCGTGCTGAAGAGTGTTTCTCTCGAGTTTTGATATTTGAAATGTTAAGTAGACTGATCTCTTCATTTTTTTATTAATAAACACTAATGTTATTTCTGTGCCCATGCTTTATAGAACATGAAATTTAACGTTAGGCTGTAAATTAAAGATCGTTTTATGTAAGATCATAGATGGGTCATTTGATATGCTATACTTAATTAGATATTTTATACTTAATGATTATTCGATATTCTATACTAAACGATATTGATATTTTTGGACATTATTCTTTTACCTGATATTGTCAAGAAATTTTTTATTTTTACAGTGGGGTTTAAAAAGCAAATTATACTTTTAAAAAATGATAGCTGGTTGTAAAATAACTTTCAAACATTTTAAATGTCAGATTATTTAAATTTGCGCGGCAATTTATAATAACAAGCGGCAGTTTTTTTTAACGTGTTTTGTACAGTAAAACCTCGATTTTATGATCCTCTATTATATGGAACCTCGTTTGAGGCCTGCTCGTAGCAGTGGTCCAGGTATTTCAACTAAAAAATAAGGGATTTGGCTTTGACAAAAAAAAAATAAAGATGGTGAAACAGAAGAAGATTCATGATTTTTTTAAAC
>JAQGAO010001148.1:0-26334 GCA_034697705.1 Ommatoiulus sabulosus
TTTTCTATTTTATATAAAACCCGATAATGTGACAATTATTTGCAAGCCCCATGTGCAGCTTTTGCGTATACAATATTTAAGACCGGATCAATGTAAATCACGCCTCGCAGTCTATAATGAATCTTTGGCAACAGTGAGTGCGGTACAGTGTACATGTGCATAAATTACAATGTACCAGAATTGAAAAAAATCGTGCCATTCATTCTACACTAATAACGGAGGTACTGTAGGCCTACTATATTAATCATTGCAAGTACATTGTTCAGTATTATGTTGGTCAAAAACTTGAAGAAAATATGACTACTTTTATTGATGTTCCTGCTGATCAACACGTACATTTTACTGTTTCTCCTCTTCTATTGCTATAAGATCTGACTGCTGAATGTACATGTACATTCGAAATAAAGCTTTGTTTTTGTTTTTATCAATAAATGCTATTCTAAGAGAATAAGCTACGCTGTATTTTAATAATCTGGGCAGAAACTGATCTAATTTGAGCGCATCACGCAAAAACCTGATAAGTGACAAAAACACGGATAAGTGTTAAAAATTTCGATGCCGGGTCGATTTCCACTTATCAGGGTTCGACTGAACTTTAACTTGAGACTTAAGATCATGGGATCCGACAAAAGAAAGCTTTGAAACAAAACAATGACAATTATATACGGATAGATGTATAGCACAATATATCTTGCAATGGTTCGCGGTGCATCGATCAAATGAGACAGTCATTATTAGAATTATATTTTGAATGTATTACAAGTACTGCATTCTCCCCTTCATGCCCCCCCCCCCCCAATCGTCCTTTGCCTCACTTAGTATGCGTCTGGGGCGAAGTGTTATCCTTCAATCAGATTAACCGTGAGGAAAGTTGAGGATGCTCGGTATTCAATGGCATGATGTAAATATGCGGCCCATGTGCCCGTGTTTTAATGGCCCGCCTTTTGACTATTTTGTTCCCTTTAAACAGCAAATCCATTGGATCTATAGCCACCACTGCGCGTGAGTTGAATGGTAATCGCGCGTGAAATGGAGTTCGCAGTGGAGATGGCTTTTTTCTGGGTTTTTTTAGCACCGAAACTTGCAGATTTTATTTACTCCCGCGACCTTGCACCTGACCTTGTCGGCTATTGGTGCATGGGTGGCATCTGGTTTACTGTATTATGAAGTTAAGTAAGGCAGAAGAACGGTGTTCATTGACTGAAGTACTCGACGCCGCATTGCTCGTAAAATAACTGATATACAGTGAGAGGTACCAAAAACTCCCAAGTTTCAATCGAAAATTAGTAGTATATTCACAGACGACGATCGCAGTTGACCAAGTTCATCCGATGGCCTAACTGGAAATGCTGTTACGAAAAGTTTTCAGAATTCTGATATTTTACGTGTAGGTAGGTTGCTGCATCATAACCCTTTTTAAAACTCCTTTTCGACGTCATTTTACTGTACGAATTATCACCCGCCTAACAATTCCGAAGAATACCCCGTGATGGCACTAAAACTTTCAATTCATTTATGTTGTCCATTGTCATTACGTTTTGGAAAGGACGTAGTTTTCACGAGTAGACGACGCGTGCTGGCTCCACCTATAGATCGGACATGTTGAGGTACTTCATAATTTTACTGTGGCAAAAATAGGATTGCCTTCACTATAGATAAATTGCACGTGCAGACGTGCAAGTGCATTTGCTCCATATATCATTTTGCATTATTCCTTTATTTAATTATTTATTTAGAAATAAACGAGAAAATTCATATACAACTTTTGATTTGTAGCGGCAAAACAGCAACAAAATATTTACTTTCGGATTTTCTTAGCTTTTAGAATGATAAGAACCACGATTCTCAAATTCATGTATACCCCACAACACGCGCGCCCACAATCAGGCCACAATGTAAATCGAGCCACATTAGCCACGCCCACGAGCTTCGTGACATCACATGCAAATTATCTAGACCTTATGCCGGTATACCTTGAAGTACCCCAATAGATCTGATCTGGGCGGGGCAAGATCGCGTCGTCTGCTCGTGCAAGTTATCTTTACAGATATGGCCGTTCGTGTAGTTTTTCAAGAATTTTCAAACACTGACATATGGACCTTTGTTTGCTTCACCATTGA
This sequence comes from Ommatoiulus sabulosus, assembly GCA_034697705.1. Taxonomy (NCBI): domain Eukaryota; kingdom Metazoa; phylum Arthropoda; class Diplopoda; order Julida; family Julidae; genus Ommatoiulus; species Ommatoiulus sabulosus. Next base: position 2,121 of record JAQGAO010001148.1, read on the forward strand.
TTCCTGTCCAGGTAAGCAGAAGCGAATGTTTCAAAATAGGAATCAGAATCTAGTCTATATATAGTCCACGCATTCTCGGCATCGTTGTCGTTCTTTCAGTTGAGGTATAAAAGAGCGCTATAGTATGACGTGACTTTTGTTTGCGAAAAACGTTCGCAAACCAACTTGAGCTTTTTCCATCAAGACCGCTCGCCAATGCCTAATGCGATGTTGCGACGCTCGACGTGATTGATGACAATCTCGCTCAGCCTCGTCTTCGTCTATTTTTAATAGTGATGGAATTGGCCATGATTCCAGGTTGGAAACATATAGCGCGCATCTGCCATTGGCAGATAAATCGTAATAGGCTTTTGTTTTGTCTGCGGAGTTAATATGCATTAAACTTTCATCGGGCCGTTCGAGGAGGAGTGGGGATTGAGGGGGCAGAGTCCTCCCGGGATTAAAGCCATTAGTGCTTCGGTTACTTGGCGCTGCGACAGGAAAAAAAAGCCTCTGACCGTAGGGAAATCCACGTCGGATAAGTTGTATAAGACAATGAGGTAAATATTTATAAAGGGGCGTGCGGGGAATTGGGCGGAACGTAGCGTATTTGCATTTTTACCACGAGCCCGTATTATTTTTATTATTATTATGAACGATGTTATTTGAAATATGCATCAGGAGCGCGAGGTGCATTACGCCGACAATATCGCTGCTTGCGCTCGTTCGCTCGCCCAAGGGGTTCAACTTAATTTTCTTGAATGTATTCTTTCCTATTTTGCCATCTCTGAGGATTTCCGCATTTTGCATCGGCTTCGCGAGGCGAAGCAATCGTGACCTATAGACGATTTAGACAGGAAGTCGAAAATTTCCTATGCTTCCTCCCCGTGTTTCCCCACGATACACGTGTAATTCGCTCGGCGTTCCCTCTGGAGCCTCTTTTCCGAATCGAGAAACATGCACTGACGTTGTGTACGGGTTAAGTATGGCCAATATCCGGAAGTGTTTCGGATTTTGGAATATGCGTGCATGCATAATGAGATATATCTCGGGGATTTCGTATACATAGCCTGAATGGAATTTATGCAATATTTATTATATTTTTTGAACGTGAAACAATTTAACATGTGTTTACGTTGAACCGTCAGAGGGGTGGTGCGCACTTCACATATCTGTGGTTGTTCGCCATCAGCGTCATTCTTGAAGCTGAATTTAAATGCGACTTATAATTAAGCGATCATTTTCTCACACTAATTCACGCATAAGTTTCGGATTTTCGGATTAGGGATGCTCAGACTGTACACGTATGCTGAGTGGGAATAATCCAAAACCCACGTGTATACAGTTACATGTATGTGAAAATCTCGAGACTGACTTGACAATGTTGGAAACGCATAGACATTGGAAACATTAAACTTGGGATTTGTGCGGCAATATGCAAATGAGAGCCATAAACGACACTTTTGCGTTCATAAAATAGAATGTAAAAATTGACCCGGCCTTGCTACACAAGCTGCATAAGGAATCCTATGTAAATCCAACGGGGATGGTGTTTGATTTTATGAGCATTGGGTCCAACTCATTAACTTTTGGCTAATGAGCAATGCATATGAATAGGGGCATTGTAAGGTATTCCTGGGAAAGGTGACTTTGCAAGATTGCGCACATGCGCAGTTGGTTCCCGTCCAACTGCATCATTATGTATAGGATTGGTTGATTGGTGGTGATATATAATAAAAGAGTAACAAGGATGCAATAAAATACAAGTAATAAAACTGCATTTATGCATAACGTATGATCATACATGCATGATGTACTAACATAAGCAATTTTTCAAAATACCAATTTGTCAGGCAGTTTTTGAAATTGGACTGGTATATAGAGTTGTCAGCTAGGTGCCTGCTGCATGGCATCATGTTCGATTTGCTGATGATTACACGAGTCCATCTACAGTGTATTTCTCGACGAACATTTATTGCACTGGATTGCGAGTTTCTCCCATTTCTTAGAACATTAGAGAGAGTGTGTACATTACCGTACAGTTTTATCTTAAAAAAGTTTTCGAGAGACCCTCATATATAGATAAGCTGACGCGGTTTTCGCATCTAATTCCTCATTACAAGGGAAAACGTTTTCTGGCAACACATTTGAAAACTTTCCGCGTTGAGCACAGTATACGGATATATGTATTATGTAATAAAAGTGGTGATAATTTCGCTTCATATGTCGTCATTATTGGTGAACCTTAAGCACCCTGTACAACGGGCTACACGAAACGTGTACATCTGGAGAAAAGGCATTAAAGCGCTCGTTTTACGGCGTCTTCGTAAATTGCTATTTTTTGGAAAGGGGTTATATAGGATCTATAAAGCTTGGAATAACATTTATTGTTATTCTCGAACATGTTCGTAAATATACACGTACACGGGGCGACGCGCACACCAACTCTACCAAAATCATTCCTCGCCAGCTCTTGCCAGAACTCTTGCTCATGTGCAATGATTGGACTAGAGGTACACTTAATTGCAGCCTGCACCTATCACATCTAACTATAGCAACATATTTATAGCAAATGCTCCACGTTTTGTATTTAAAATGGCGGTCACGGAAGCGTTCTCGTAATTTGTTATATCTAATATCATAGCATATATTTGGACTTGAACATTGACTACTGCATGTAGATTACGAGACGTTTCCAATAAACTTATTCATTTTCCTGGAACAAAATGTAAACGTATTGGACAGCCTTTACGAATATTTGAATAATGGAACACCGGAATGGAAATAAATATTTATTTAAATTCGGTATTGGAAACGAGTGCATTAAGATGAAAGTTGGTACAGACTTTGTACTGTCACAATATCAGGGCCCAGATTCTCGCAACCATTTGATTTTCTGACGTTTGCGATGATTGAGCTGCTTGCGACTTACAGTGACGATTCTTGTCCCTCATAGCACCGCAGTCACGAGTGCACTCAAGTTTGCCATACACTCGAGCCATTGTCATTTGGGATTACACATGTTCGTAATTTCTAATCATTTTTAGGAGAATTCGATCCCGGTACAAGTAGAAGTTTCGCCATTATATTTGCACTATACGATATACCTGTACGACATTGAGGTTTCATTTATTCATCCTTTATTTCCTTTTTTCGAAAAGTTCCAAGTATTGGACTTCAGGTGCCTGGAATGTACGAATGCATTACAGTTCGTTAATATATAGGCGACGTATTTGTGGCGCGTTGCACCAAACTTCGATTCTCGTAATCTGCGATTAAAACCGGCTCTTATCATCGTTAGCATTGAAGACAGCCGCGAACATTTTTAACCGTCTATCAAATTTATCGGAATTTGGTGCAATCCAAGATCGGAAAATTAGTTCTAATGCCTTACGTTTGTTTCGTAATCTGTCTTTTGAATGGAAAACCCTTGTCGGCGAATTGCTTCAATTGATCCATCAGAGCATCGTGTGGCACGTCTCCTGGTGTCGTTTTAAACATATGAAAATTAGCACTTAACAATTGCGAATGGGAGAAAAGGAGGGCATGCATCTTGCACTCTGCAATAGGCGGGGAAATTTCTAATATATGACAAATTTTGGAATAAATCTCTCACAGATCACAGAAATGCGGAGAGGGAATGTTCTGAAGGACATGATACTAAATACATTTCCATACGAGATTTAGGGTAGGCGCTAAGGTGATACTCGGTATGACTGGTCACAGTAATTCATAATGCGTTAAATTAAATAATGGATGTAGGAGGAAAATGGTAAGATGCAGAATGTCATTTCGTAAAAGATTTAATAAATTGCATAAAAAACCGTTGCAAAATGCATCTGCGTGATTTTAAGAAAATTTAGAATCGAGAGGAAAATTCTAACAATGAAGACTTAATTTTGTGGTAAATTGAGAACTTTTCAAAATTTGCGAAATTGGCACTTGAAAACGAATGTATTTCATGCATATTATCTTGGGTTTGCAAACCATTCACCTTAATTTTTATAATGTTGGACCTACTCCAAACTGAATATATCATCCATATATCGGTATTGACAGTAAATTTCGGCATGATTTCGTTTAATTTTACTATTTTGGACGTGGGAAGCCTCAAAAGACCATTCCAAATAAGTTAGTCGATAAGTTTTCTTTTTCTACATTACTTGCTTAAAACTATTGTTTCTAAACTACAGGAATAGGTTCCAAATATTTCTACGTGATCTCTGCATGTCTTCGCAACACCCATTTCCCTTTATTTCCAACGTTATATCAAAATCATTTATTAATGTCGAAAACATGTTCGTGCTTCACTTCGTTTATAGAGCGCTTTTTAACTCATGAGACTGTCTTGATATACATGTAGACATCCTTTGATAAGCAAAGAAATACGAGGAATGGGTAGTAATACGCCATATTCCATCAAAGCCGGAAAATTGAAAAATGGGAACGAAAAAAGTTCATAATCTTGAAAATAGAAACACGAGATGCTTTGAGATTTTGTTGAAATGTCTGAAATAATGAAGATAGAAAATTGCTTCTGCATCCTAGCTATGAACAGTGTAAACTTTACACTGTAAAGTTAAGCCTTGTTGAAATGCCCAACCTGCAGAGAGTACTATGCAAGGCGTCAGAGGAATCGCGTCTACATATAAAATTAAAATCCAATTACCGTTAGCTGGTTCCACGTTCCTAAATTAAAAAAAGAGAAAACTAAATTGAGAAAACTGTTGACTCATTAGCATGCGCAATGCATTAAGGGAAGCTATTCAACAGAGACTCATTGGATTCGAAAAGTAAGAAAGATACAAATGCTTCGCGCATCTTGGGCACACATTCGGTGCTGTAGAGCATTCTTTCAACGTTTTAACGTTATTTAAATTAGTTACTTCTGTTAATTCCTTTTCACTTTGCGCAATTCAGCCAAACGTGTTGCTAAATTCCGATGACTCGTGAGGTTATTTTTGTACGCATTATTACGAATCTTTAATCAAATTTGCTCGTTGAAATACAACGATGTTTGCGCTTAGGAATACAATGGTCTTTAAAATGGAGCGTTTTTTATTTTGTATATCAATTCACCTGCTTTGGGATTTGACAGAGGCTCCATCGGATGATCCGTTCATGTCCGAATTTTTCGATGAATTATTGACAAGTGGCTCTGCTTTGGGAAGAGGTGGCGCTGCGGGGGGTCCATTGACCGGTAAAGGAGATTTCGGTGGTTGTGGTGCGACTGGTGGACTGTTGTTAGTCTTTTTTACTTCATTCGTGGCTACTGGTGAACTGTTTTTACTTTTGACGTCATTCGTGAGTACTGGTGAATTGTTACTTTTTACTTCATTCGTGAGTACTGGTGGATTGTTACTTTTTACTTCATTCGTGAGTACTGGTGGAGTGTTACTTTTTACTTCATTCGTGGCTACTGGATTCGCTTTTAAAGACGAAGAGAGAATATCCTTGTTCTGAGGAATTAAGGTTATCTAAAAGTAAAGTTGAACCCTTTTTAAAAAGGTGTATTTGAAAACGTTCATTTAAAGAACTCCGTCTAGTGATTTAGTTAAATTATAAAATGGGATATTTGGAAGTGAGAAATTCCCAATTTTTAGTTATTTCCCTTCGTTATCTATGGAAGCAAAATTATCGACATGCTCGAAAATGTTCCATACTTAATAAGAACGATATAGACCATTTTCAATATCTGGTTTTGTTGTAGATGATCCTGAAATCTACATGCGAGTTGTCATTATCGTCTCGACGCCATTTTGGTGTAATATTCCCATAAATGGCGTATAGATACTAGTCAACGCCATGGTAAAGAGTCAAAGCTAGTTGACGCCATTACTTCTTCACTATAAACAAGTGCATATAAAGGGGACTGCCTTAACATCTGCTGTTCCTAATTGTGGTCACGACGGGAATTTAATTATCTTTGGAAGATTTTAATATGCGTGTATTATAAATATTTCGCTTCTTCTTTTTCAACTCTGCTTACACGTGAAAACACAGCTAGGAAATACTGTTTTTTGCTTTAAATATTTACGATTCGATCCTTTAAACTCACTTGCGTCTTTTTAGATTCCGGGTTTGATTTTCTCTTGTCGAAATGTAGTGTGACAACTTCTGCAACGAAAGAAATTTTCCATTTAATCATCGACAGGTTTGCCACGGGGCAAACCGCATAGTTTGGTGTCGCGAAATACAGAATTGTTTAATTATTTCTTGGTTGCTCGTGATTACCTGTTTCTGATTGGCTATTCATTCGTTTTAGATTCGTTTGAGATCGAGAAAGTTCTTCGTACTGAAAAAAAAAAAGAAAACATTATCAGAGCATTATTTATTTAGAATCCAATTTTAAGCTGCATGGACAAGAGCGACGATGAGTAGCCTCTTTCAATTAAAGGGCATGTAGTAAAGTGGCTTAGCATTCTCGCAATGCATTCGGTAGACCGAATGGGCAAATGAGTGGCGATGCGCTGCCTGTTACAAAACCGACAAGACGATTGATATCTATTGCCGGAGTCTCATTGGCTCTGGTCTATGACACGTACCATGCAGCACGGCCGGTGTGCCCACGATTGATGATGAGTAAATTTGAAATTAATTAAATGAAAAATCAAAAGAACGATCGTTTTGAAAAGGTGTGCCGATGACCCATGTTCAATGGATAAATGTTTGAAGATGTTTTAAAGCTTTTTTTCGACAATTTCTATAGACAGGGGAAGTTGCATGTATTAATTATAATTTGGCGTTTGGTGAAGTGATTTTTTCTTAAATAGTTTAAATTTAAGGCTTGTGTAATTTAAAAATGTAAAATTCCCAATTAATTAATTGTTTAAATTAGCACTTTACGTTCACGTTACATACCCGTTTCGCAAAACTCTTGACTGGAGAAGGCGATTCCTTCGATGTAGGGTCGGTGGTCCCATCGCCTATGTTATAAAATAATTAAATACCATATTAGATACACATATGGACGATATGGTGCTATTAACAAGACACATTCTAAATATGGCAACTGGTTTTTAATTGGTACGCATTGGCGCCATCTTCAAACATCCATGGTGATGAGTGATGACCACTTTTATCATTTGCTTTATTTCATTCAACAACGGATTGTTTAATGGCGTAAGTTTCAATAGTAACATCGTACTTAGATGGAAAAAAAATGTTCAACTACTATATTTTACAGATACACTGTATGTTATTTTTTCCCCCGAAATTTTGAATTTGCCTATAGGTTATACGACAATTTGAGTTTCAACATTATAGCGTTGCTGCAAGTTTAATTAACATCATTGACGCAATAAAAGCACATTAGCCCATATTAATACAGATTAACTTTTCGTAATATTTTAAACTACAATTTAGTGACCAGTCATTAATCCGAGAATGGGATTTACGTTCGTACATTTCTTTTTATTTCCAGTGTTTAATTAGTTTTAAAGAGCACTTAATGTAAAAATAACTCTTGAGTAATCATAGTATATTAAAAATTAAATCCACTTAATTAACCTTTTTCATATGGAATATTAAACGCTAGGGTACATTGATATGCCCTCTAAAGGTGATGAGGTGAAATTTTTTAAGAAAATACAGAATCAGTTTTCCTATTAAAAATAAAAGAAATGCTTGCAATTATCCGGCCATCGATTACGCCAATAGGTGGCGTTACGCGTGAATTTTTCATCGTGCCAATACAAAGCGCGATTGGTCTGGGCTTTTGTTTAAAATAGCGTATTTTGATAACTTTTCGTCATGATTTATGAATTCAATCGTGTCCTATCCCTCTCATTCTTGTCATGAAATTAACATTTCCCATTCCCGCTTCAGAAGTGACACAACTCAATGGTTGAGTCAAGCGAAATGAGCTCTATTCAGCAAAAAATGGCTAAATGGCAGTAATGTCACTTGATTTATTGTATCTCAAAATTAAAAATATTGATTTGTGTCACTCCTGATTCCTGAAGCAGGGGTACCACTTATATAAACCCAAAAGTGATGTTTATATGCAGTACGTTATGTCTATGAAACCCATCTCTGAAACCTGATTCTCCCACATAAATTCGTATGCACCACTCGCCAGTAACGCCATCTATTGACGTCAGATGCTAAAGTGCTTACCATTTTGAACAGCTGGCGTATGCGCAATGGAAGCCAGGTTTTTTCTGGACATGAACGGGTCGACCTGGCTCGAAGTTTTGGACACCACCGGCTAAATGACACCAAACAGAAAAATATGACGATGAGCCATTTCCTCGCTGAAAACGGGCATCAGGTGGTGTTGAGTACACCGAAATTGGATCTCGATTTTGAAATTTGACAACAACGGAAGCGACGGGAAATAAAGATAAATGAACGCTCGTCTAACCTGCGGCTTCCGGTTATGCATTGATGCAGTAGATGTACTTTCTACTTTCGGTGGGGATTTGGGGAGAGGTGAGGAGGAGGCTGGCGTTGGTTTTTCGTCTAAATAAAATAAATTTGGTGATGAGTTATGAGGAAATTTAGGCCCGTGGGCGTGCATTAGTTATCCAGTATTTCTTGTTCTCAGCTCACCTTTCTTGGTTGAAGGGGACTTGGGAGTTTTGTCGTTTTCCGGCGAGTTCATGTCGACCAACTTGATATGTAAGCTCTGTTGAAAACGATAACATTTGTATGAGTTATTGGCGTTGCTCGGTTGTCATATAAATTTTCACGTGAAATATCGTCGTGCAACGGGGCCATGAATTGTCGCGAGAAAGACGGTCTGAAAATGGGACCTATAATCTATAAGGTGCGTGTGGGATCAACGCGAGCGTGACCTCCAGATATCTTAAACTGAGCACAATTTACTTAACGCTAGATTCGATTATCCGGGGGCTTTGGAAATACGATTCCTCGGATAATCCGAATAATGGAAGGAAAATTTAAAAGTATTTCAGCATCTTTAAGAAAACGTATCTTAACAAGTTGAACACGTTTACCAACCTTATTTTTTTTAAAAAAAACGATACATGTACATGTAAAAAGGTTTGCTTTTTAATTTCACTTATTTCGCAAGTTTTAGCCGTGTGTTTTCGCCGAAAATACCATCGGAATTAACTTTTATTCAATTTTTGTTTGTGGCATTTTTGATTTAGGTGATGAGTCAGAAACTTCAAAACGACCGAAAAATAAATCGAATTAAAGCAGTTTCAAAAAAAGTACTCAGAGGGAGGCTTTACAAATAATACTTCGGCAGTCGTGAACAAATTAATCGTGTAAAATGAATGCACTTATAAGTGAATTTTTGAAACCAACTAGCTTGCCGATTTTGCACACGTGACTTCAATTTCACGACTATAAGAAACTACGATTAGCAAAGTTTCTATCTGAGTACCCTATTGATTCTGTTTAAAAATGCTCGAATACGCTGAAATTTCCGTCACCCGAAAATCGCGGCGAAAAGGTTAGCTCATAAGCCGCGATGATTGTGGCTTAATTCAAAAGCACTTTCGGATATAGCCACTTTCAGCCACTTCTCCGCCATTAAATATACGCTAAAGCAGTAAAGCTGTAATGTTGGCCAACCATTTTCTCGTGAACGCGCGTTTCGATCCATTTGCCGCGGGGTGGCGTTCGGAATACAGATCCGATTAAATCTGGGGGCTCGAAAGCTTTCGGGAGACGAACGATTGCCCGGACAGTAATCCATTTGTTGCGGATCGTGTACTTGCTCAATCCGTTTTCAATCACAAAACTGACATTTTGTCGAAAAACCACGCCGCCCATTTTGACATGACAGATTGCCCGGGTTACGAACCATCGGGTTTTACCAGGGTGTTCCATTCATAATAGAAATGGAGCTGCGCTAATGTGCCCAATTCCCACGATTCATCATGGACTCGATTAATAAGGAGAATCGATCATTCGTCTCACGGTCCTGTCTAGCTTGGACCAAACTGTCTATCAGATGGTCCGATAATCATAAAGGTGTAGCAAACGCGTTCGATGATGAATTGTTTTTATTGTGACGAGGAATTACTTCGCGCGTCAGACATTCTTGTCCCATTGTTTCATACAGCCAATTTTTATACATGTATCACTGAATCCTGATTTCCGCTGTTTCTTATCTGACCCCATGTACCCTTGTCGTATTTATCACTGGAAGGGTATTTTTAAGCATCCCAATTTTGATTGTACCTTAATCGGCTTAAGCCGATTAACCGTTTTTGTTATATTGCCAACCTTGCTGATTTTTGATTTTTCCAAGTGCTCCTGGCCCCAAAGCTACCATAGACAGTCTTGTGTTTTGCCCGTTGCGTAACTGTAGCGCCATCCTTCGGTGGATAAGCCATCAATCCAATCCAACATCAGATGGCGTATAGTGTGATTCCGCAACATAGCGTAGTTTTGCTAATATGACTGTTTTTCGACTAAACATGACAAGAACAATTTAAAAAAAAAATTGTCCTATACTTGTAACCTATACTCAATCCTTTCGAAGATGCAAGCTACACGGACAGCGTTTTATTACGATTGTACTTTGACAATCGTAAAACCACGTGCTGTGTGTAAAACCGACACGCTGCATTGGCTTAAAATTAACTAAAGAAAGATTATAAATCCATCAATGCAGTTCTAAATAGCTTATACATTATTTCACGAGTGCCAAAGTGCGATTCGTATTCCGTTCGAGTACCACTTTTACCACGATGAGATAAGCGTAGTAACCGATCCGTTCCAGTGCAAACTTATCGCGATCTGAGTTGGACAAGTGTTCGTGATATGTGTTTTGGGATAAGGTTGGGCGGCCCCAAAAAGGAGTAATCGTAATCATTCTAATCAATACTATGAGTAATTATTTATATTATATAAAATATAGAAATATTTTTGCCTTTTGCTTGATGAACGAACGGTTAAGACTACCGGTTGCTGGGATGGTGTTGGTTTGGGTAGGCCTACATCTGTCTTTTGTCATTTCGATTTTGGCTTCTAATTCTGTAATAATCCAAAATGCCACGATGAGAGAAAGAAGTCGGATTTAAATAAGTTTCTATATAACCATGCAGTTTTTGGTTTCTAATACCGCAGCTAATAATAAATCTTCATGGAGTTTAAACGTTATCTTATCCGTCCGATAACATGACAATGATGACAATATCAGTGTTTAAAAATGAAGAACATTCACTTATGCAATATTTGCCGTATTTTTGATCAGCCTACCCACCTTCAAATAGCTATGCATTGCTAAGCAATAATGAAATGTAGGAAATGATTACTAGAAATTTGAAAAAACGCATTTGCCATTTTGGTATATAGTTGCTCTAACGTACATTAAGGTATAAGAAATAAGTTGCTCATTCATACGGCAAATACGTTATTATTTTAGTTTATTTCCGTTTGTCGCTAAATGAGGCTCGTTTTCCAATTTATATTATTAAGGATTTTTGTTATTATATTTTTACAGTACCGTAATTCGATCATTTTTTTAATTTTTTTTTTATATATTTATAGTGTTATCCATATTACACGTATACTTACTTTTAACGGTGCTCTCCAAATGTCCTACTCTTTTGGTCAATTCTTCTATCTACATGTTCGAGAAATAACCAAGCTGAATTAATCAAAATTAAGTAAAATTACTAATAATAATCACTTATACCTGAAGCTTGCAATCAAATCGACAACAAAAATTGAAGATAGCATTTCCGGTAAATGAACCGGAATTGCGACATGCCAAATTACATTATTTTATATTTTTTGTTGAACGTTTAACGTATATTTTGAGAACAATATCGGTTTTATAAGGCGAAATACTTATTTTATATTCTAACCGTAAATAATTCATCATCAAAAAAAAAAAAAAAAGGACATTTATTGCGAACAATTAAAATTTTCTAAATCGTGCCGACGAGACGCGACGTTTTCTTCAATCTTGGTTATAAATATCGCATTAACCAGCTCCGCAATATCGGAAGTAAACAACTCAGTTGGCCTTGATTACTAAATCAAATTAGCGGAGCAATAATTTCATGTAATTTCATTACCCCATTACTGCTCAGTGCATGTATTATTGCTTTTTTTTTTTTAATTACGAGCTACAGCTGCACAAAGGTATTTTGTTCGCATGATAATGGAATGGTAATTGCATTTGCCCAACGCTGGCAAATAAATCACGAATAAAAGAGCGTAAACAAAACGCCACGACTATACAAAACGGGGTATATTTTTTGTTTCAAAATATATACTTACGGAATCGGTTACGTGTATGCTATACATAGAATTTATTACCTGCTTACATAATCTGTCATTCGTGGGTCCATCGCCTATTTTGGTAAACAAAGTTAATGAAATTGTTAGTCACCAGAAGACTTACTAAAGACAACTAGACCAACAATTCAGTCACCGTTGGATAAACACGTATAATAATTAACTTTCAGGGCTTACTCGTTATTTCAATTCGGTTCCACGACGGTATTCCACTCTCTTTCATTTGGCGCTTCTTTAGGCTCATATTTCATCCACTCCAATTAATTGGAAAATCGAGAAACTTTGCAATAAAAGCGAGTTTTATTTCGTGGGCTCTCTACGGGCAATGTGAGAACACGCAGGAATTCGGTCAACTTCTGAACACGGGCGCTGATATACCGGGGTATATAGCTTCAAACCATTGGCATTTTATCAAACGTTGGCATTTCCAGGCTTTTGATAAGGCAAAATATCCTGCCAGTCAGAATGCTACACTTCACTTAAATTTAAAATAGTAATGGCGTCGAATTCTATCGAAAACAAAGTCTCATTCAGCATTTTGACTTATTATTATCTGTTTCGTTTCAGATTTCGATCTCAATCCACGGTGGTCATGGTCACGATAGATTTATCATCGTTAAAACATTTTTAAAGAGTTCTATCAGGTGACAACCCTATTTTTATATCTAAAAAGGATGTTTGCAGAAAAGAAGTTCTCTTATGATAGTATCGTAGTAATATTTTGAAATTGTTTCGCCCTCAATTTCCTGGGAAATAGAAACCAGAAAGTGCACATGCAGTGGCTCAAAGTGAAAATAATACACGTGCATGCAATGCCATTGTACGCAGTTAGGATTTCCAATTTAAAGTGGAAAAAAGAAAATCTTCAGCTAGTAGTTAAAGCCCATGCAGTATAAGAGTGGTTAAAGTTGGAGGGGTAATGGTAAGGGGTTGTATGTTAATTACTGGTACAGCACATTTTACCGAGCAAGGTGGCTTAGAGGTTAACAGTCTCGTCTTGCATTCGGTAAACCCAGGTTCGGTTCTCGGGTCGGCTATCCTCGATTGTGGTTTATCATGGTTTTCCACAATTCCTCCAGGCGAATGCTGAGATAGTTCCTGTATTAAATCGGTCATGACCGCCATCCCATCCTCCTCGTTTAATTAAAATCCCAAATACGGGAAATATAACAAAATTGTGTTGTTGGGGCCCATCATGACCAGACTGCTTAGTCTGGCTTAATTTGTATAATGACCTCCTCCCCCCCCTTCCTGCCAAATGGTACTATGTACTGACTGACTACAGTACAGGGTAAATTAAGAATAGAATTGAATTGAATTGAATCTGCCCTTCATTGGTGGCATTATGTACAGACACTTGTACCAGAATATACGGTACGAAGTAATGCTATAGTTCAGAAAAAGTAAACATTTCAATTGAGTTTGTAATATATCAGAATTATGATCCAAAACATACCTTTGGGCCATGCTGGAAATTTAAATGAGAAACGAATCACTTTTCAATAAAGACAATTTCAATAAAGAATGGAACAAGAATTTCCCAGATTATACAAAAAAACCGTTTGAAATTTTATCCAAATCGCCTATACAATAATTCAGAATAAGGGAGGCCGGGTCGGTCAACAAAATACTTAAGTTTACAAAATGATTACGTTTATGATGTCAATAATTAGTTACTGTATTATTTTTACTTTGCCATTAACTTAATTGATGTAACATTTTCACTTTTAAAGTTTTAATTAATATTGATAATTTTTATAATTATTTGTGTTGTTTAAAATTAATTTTGTTTTTATTCTGTTATTTCATATGTAATTAAACTCACAATAAATTTCCGTTCGATTCCAAATTATTTTTCCTCTTCTTAAATTTGAAATCTCAACTGCATACAATGGCATTTCATGGCGGTGTATCATTGTATATATTTCTGTTTTATCATTTGTGAAATAGGATCAGGCCTATTCAAATATTTATAACGGGGGATATTTCATGTAAAATTTGCAATTTTACAAATGTATAGCGAACCCACTAATTTCAATATTCTTAGGCGCTCTCATGGCTGTCTTTTTATACTTTTTTTCACTACCTGAGTTAAATTAATGCCGTTAATGTACAAAGTATTAATGGAATGTATTTGAGATGAACGGTAAGCAAGATAAGCATTCTATATGAGCACATTATCGAAAAAGGCATAAATTTAGATAGCGTGGAAACGACGATCACGAATTTCTGTGAATTAAAATATTGATAAACAAAAAATTATTTTGATGGGCAATGCGCTGTCTGCCACAAAACCGACAAGACAATTGATATGATATGATGATGCGCAATTCTTTAACTTACTTTTTAAAATTGAGATGATTTTTTCTTATAGATATAATATAGTCCTTTTCATTACATTAATGCTTGAAAGAGAAGAAGAACAATTAACCTACGTTTGGCGTTTTCAAGAATTTTCGACCCATTTGATCCATTTTCGATATGAATTTTCGGAATTTCACATTTCTTTTTTTTTACCTGTTGCATGTGTTAATCACTAGAAAGCTCTTCATGCAATAAAACAAACTGTCCGATAATACGACTAATACGATTAACAAAACATGTTCTAAAGTACATGAATATTAAATTATTACTATTATTATAAATTTTCTCGCCTCTTTCACATTTATCCCAAAAATTCACCTAAAGATACAGGATATTTATGTATGCATTGCATTATTAAATACATGTAGAAACAGTACATGTATTGCGATAACCAACCGTACTGGTTATTAGCGGAACTCCGAACTCGGACAGAAACTTTACGAATCGTAGTTTACTAGTTTGGCAATAATGAAATCATGTGTACAAAAGGAATGCATTAATTGTTTTAAAAACAGCAATAATCTTGTCTTTTCAAACAAATTCTTGTTGATTTTGCGCACGTGACTTCACGGCTGTGTAAATGCAATTCGTGAAGTTTCTGTCTGACCATAAATATCTACTTATTCCAACAACCCCATCCCTATTAGGTCTGGCAGTCGAGATTCCCTTGTACGAATGGGGAATTTTAAATTTTAAATTCACAAAAAATTATCCAAAGGAAAAAGCATATTTCAAGACAAAATCCATATCGTGTAGCATTTGCATAAGATGACAATTTTGATGTTAATCTACCGTCTTGCCCACAAGCTTTTGCATTGAACTCCTTACTGTTCCCATGCACTGCAATTCCTCAAGAGTCAAGATACACATTTTATTATTTTCTTTTTTCGGTACAATCAGACTATAGGCAGGGTTGCCACTGACCTGCAAAGTCAGGCAACGTTGTCAAAATTTAAAGAAAAGTCAGGCAAAAATTATTATTTGTTGAAATGACTACCTTTACCCAGAGAAAGAAGAAATCGAAAGTAAAATCCAGAGCCTGAAGAATGCTTATCCCTTTCAGCCCTGGCCAAAAAATAGTTAACCGATTTTTTTTGAATAGATATTTATTATCAGCATAATAAAAGATGCCCTCATGCAAAATTTCAGATTAATCTGAAAACTTTTTAAAATCTCAAAAAATGGTTTCAAATGAGGCCGATTTGTGTTAAGAATTTTTTTTTTTTTTTTTTATTTTAAACAATAAGAACGACCAAATATAATTTAATATACTAAAATTAGCATGAATTTTACTACAAGTGATTTTATTTGCTAATGTTTAGACATTTAAATTTTTTTTTTCAGTACCAAACATATTTCTGTTCATAACGGGACCACTTAACTTCACAAAGTTCTAAAACTTTGCAAGAATGTCCTAAATACATTTATCTACTGAATTTATAAAAAAATACGTTAAAATCGATGCAAAAGTAGTGAAATGGCGGCACAAAAAGATCGTTTTTTGCGTTACGAAAATTCATGTGGATGGTCAACTTTGGCGCCAATTTTCAAAAATATCCACTTGATTGGGTCAGATATTAGCTAGCCAGCATTAAAGGTTAAAGCCTACTTGTTAACCTACAGCAAAGAGCAAGGCAATAGCTCCATTACTTTTTGAGAAAAAAAATTCAAAACGAAGTGTCCGGTATAACGGACAGCAGGGCTGAAAGGGTTAAGTGTAGAATTGCAAAATTTTGTTATTGAATAAGTCAATGTGCATGTTGTCAGATAATTGTGCTTAATAAATAAAAATTACGTGCATTATTGAAGACTTTTTTGCTTTTTTTAAAAAAGGAACCTATTTCACTTTAATTTTAGTCAGGCAAAGTTAGGCAAAATTGTATGAAAAGTTAGACAAAAATGAGGATAACATGGACAAAAGTCAGGCAAGTCAATTTTTCAAATGTGGTGGCAACCCTATATAGGAGACACGTCTTTCCATCCATGGAAAGTGGTGGTTATGAGGTTTACTAGTAAGGTCTTTTAATATTATTAAAAATTGCTTTGATGTGGAAACTTTGTTAACAGCTTTCCACAACCTTCCCCATTTACCCAGGCACACAATGCGAAATACTTCACTAACCTATTCACAACACCAGAATAAGGTGTGGGACGGGATGGGAAAAGAATTCGGTCATAGCAAATTTAACATGGGAACTATCCCAGCATTTTCTGAGGGAAATTATGAAAAACCACAACGAGGATATAGCTGACACAAGAATCGAACTTTGTGTACCAAATGCAGGGCGAATATGCTAACCACTAAACCACCTTGCTCGGTCATACACATTTAATGTAATATATTTTGTTATGAGAAATTAATTCTTTCAATATCATGGCCTGCACAAGTTATTGAAGAAAGTAATTCAATAAAATAGGAGTCAATGATACAGTGGCATAGCAAATGTTTCACACTTGATGAATCTTTACAGCCCAGATTTTCATCAATTTTGGTTAGCAACTTTTTCACTCGACAATGTTAAATCGCCCCAGGTATATTTTCTAAAAAATTAAATTCACCACACCATAACTTGTACACAATGAAAAATTGCTCAGATTCAAGTTGTTTGTTTTCCAATATTTGCAAGTGCAATTTAGCCTTCTTAAAGTAAGTCGCCATTCATTTTCAACCTTAACAACTTTGCTTAGTATTTTTTTGCCAATGCTGAAAATTCATGTGCGATTTTATTTCATGAAAAAAATACAATGAGACAATGTTCAAAAATGAAAGTAGTAAAAAAGGAATAGTGCCGACTCGATCACTTTTTGGCAAAGGAAATCTTCATTGCATTGGTTGGAGTTATCTTGAATCCTTGTAGTGCATCTCTCGCCGCTGAAGACTGCATTTCATTGTCAAATTCAACGAAAGCAATGTCATGTCTTCCAGGAACGAGGCGGACCTCTTTGAAACCGGGAAATCTGAAAAACAAAATTCAGAGAATAAGTCGTCATTTACCACACAAAAGTACAATTTTCAAAAGCATGAAAATATCGTTTGCATCTTACTGATTAAATAACATGGACAGCATCATTTCATTAGTTTCTTCTGGCAGATTGGTCAAGAACAATATCTGATTGGGTGGCTGCTCAGGCATTATGACTGGCTGACCGACTGCAAAGGTAGAAAAATTATTTCAGTATATGTTCATTCTAATGCATAAACGGAGCACGTTAGTTAATTGTAGATTTTATTACTTGGTTGTCCCAATCCACTCATGTTCATTCCCATTGGCATTCCGGTCATAACTGCAGGCTGTAACAGTTGCTGTCTGAAATGCGCATAAAACTAGTTAAATATTTAACCGAAAAAAACCAACAGATTCAACAATGCATTCTACATATGTACCTGGCTTGTTCTTTGGCAGCCTTTTTCTTTGCTTTTTTTGTGTCAATGGTTTCTTCGGGTGCAACTCGCTTCGGCTTCTTCGGTCGTTCTACAAATGTGCCTTTTATTTTCGCAATTACGTCTGAATCACCTTTGGCGTATTGTATCCTCTTATTTTAATAATAAAAACCTGGGTTAAAACATGGTAATGTAAACAAACCAATGCTGATAGAAATGAACTTACCATAGGTTTATCGTAAAACGGGAAGCCTTGCATGGAACGTAAGGCATTGGTTGCGCTATTTATTTCCTTAAAAATGACAAACGCCTGACCTCTCATTTTCAACGTTTTCAAGGCTACTATGTTCACTATTTGGCCAAACTGGGAGAAGATAGCATACAGTGACTTTTTTAATTCTGAAATGGAGAAAAGCATGGTCTGAGAACGAACGTAACGTGAACGACATGCTAGCAAAATCCGTGCAAACCTTACCTTCTTTTTTCACTTTCTCGTTTAGGTTATTCACGTAGATGGTATTGTTCGGCCTAATATCCATTTTTACAGAAATACCGTAAATTCGGCTAAGGAAATAAAGCGAAATCTACAAACGCCGCAAATTGTAGGCTTATGCCGTATTCACAATGGGTTTCCAATGCATCAACGAGGTTGAGCAAAGCCTCCTGCGAAAATGGCGCATGCGCACAATTGGCTTTCATACGTCATTTTTTCGTTGAACTTTTGAATGAAACACAAAGCTAGGTATCGATTCATATCGATAAATTCTGTACAGCATCGAAATATCGAGTTTTCTGACGATGGCATTGGGCTACAACTATTAAAGATAATAATAAAAATATCTAATAAAATTAAAAAATACAATAACTACCTGCTCAACAGTCCATCTAAGCGCTCTTATTTAAGAAAAATAACTATAGAATTTTCGTCCCTGTGTTGAAGCATCGATAATATCGATTGGTGTTAATAAAGCATCGCCCCCTAGTGATCGTTTTTAGAAACTAAGTGCAATTTGAAAAAAAAATGAAGTTTTATCAATTTCAAGACTTTACGAAGAACTTATATTTATGGTCAGAATGCACATAATTTAGGACGTGTTTCTAATTTTAATTTTGTCATTTCCTAATTGCGTCACCTGCTTTTATAACCATTGCTCTTGCCAAAGTCAAGGTGGTTTGCCCGTGCTTTTCTTTGCACCTTGACCTAGCAAATAGCAATAATTTTATTAAATCAGAAAATTACGAAACCATTTTTACCGTTAAGGAGCGTAATATTGGTAAACTATAAAAAGAGTTTTGTAGTTTTATGTTTTATCTTGAAATATTTGCATATTTTCTAACATGCTGCAAATTAGCCGCATTTGTGTCTTCATCTGGTCACAATGCCAGGGGGAAGATTCGCTAAAAATTTTATACGGTTTTTAGTTTAGGAGATATGGTAAGCTTTATTTTATTTAATCAAGGTCTATAATCTTTACTCAGCATGCAATTTTGAATGTGCAATATCCCAAACCTTTTCATTTATTTGGGTATACTGCGTGAGATATAGTTATTACTGATGATGGCCATTAGAGCCCTGTCTGGTGGGGTTAGTACATAGTTGAAACTACATCGATTATATCATTTTAGCGTGTTTTACATAATTTATTGCCTAATGGTACAACTAATAAGGCCCCTGAAACTTTTAATAATTAATTCCGAACACCGTTTTAATTTTACTACGCTATGTTAATCGTGCTAGTGGTCCCAATTTGTTAGGTTGACTAACGGGCCCCAAATTTCTGGCATACGCCCAGTTAGAAAACGTCCTTTGACCCCGACGATGGGTATGGGTGTGATAATGAATGATCTCTGCAACCACTGTTTCAATATGTTCTTATCCTTTTTTTTTAAATATTTAACCCCCCTAACAACCATATACAATAAATTAGAGAATACTGGTTCATGTGACACTTATTTGCAAACCAATGATCTATCTACCCTGGCTATATAAATCTGTAGTATAAATGCAAGTATTTTTTGTCACCTATTCCTTGATCCAAAGTGGTAAATGAAACTAAGCAAATATTGCGACCTTGCTGAATCATGGATTTGCAAACCAAATCGAGCAGAAATTGGATAAACAGCTGATATAAAAATACAGATTTATAATCGTTAATCCTTAAATAATCCTTAAATATGAACTTGCAGGGATAATTTAACAATAGTTTAACTCGCTGTTTATTTTCCTGTTTCTTTCCTGGTTAAGCATATCGACTTTTTATTTCAGAGTTTTTTTGGGTTCGGCCAGAGTGCCGATGTGGACATTATTCTTGATGGCGCAGAATCACGTAAAATGGCAGAGATTAAATCTGAGGATGGGAAAAAGGAAAAGTTTTATTTATACTATGATGGTGAATCTGTATCTGGCAAGGTAATGTATTTGACTTTGTTTTATTGCATTCTCCATCGTAGTGTTATTAATATCAATAATTCAAACATTTTTTTTTCGATTCAAGGTAAACATAACGCTGAAAAAACCAGGCATCAAATTAGAACATCAAGGAATCAAGATAGAATTTGTTGGACAAATTGGTTAGCTTATCCTATAAAGCATATGCTTGCATTATTTATAAAATATCTGTATTTATGATTTGACTTTAATTGTGCTGTGGTTTTGGTGTTTTTGTTAAGAATTATATTACGACAGAGGCAACCACCATGAATTTACATCTCTAGTCAAAGAATTGGCTCGCCCAGGTGACTTGATGCAGAATGTAAATTACGACTTTGAGTTTTCACAAGTTGAAAAGCAGTTTGAGTCCTACACTGGATCAAATGTTCGGCTTCGGTAAGTGTTACAACCTCTCTGTAGTGGTCCATTACTGCTTATGTGGTCTTTCATCCCCCCCCTCCTCCCCAACAATAAAACACTAGATATGGGATATTTTTAAATAAATTTCAGGTATTTCTTGAGGGTTACAATTGTCAAGAGGCTGAGTGATGTGGTTAAAGAAATGGACATTGTTGTTCACACGCTATCCTCATATCCTGAATTAAACAGCAGTATAAAAATGGAAGTTGGAATCGAAGACTGCTTGCACATCGAGTTTGAATATAACAAATCAAAGTGAGTTTGCACATTGCTGAAATATAAACGTGTATCTACACCTATTTGAATTTGTAATAAGTGGCTGTAATACGTTTCTTGAGTTGTTCTTATATCCCTATCCTATAAGATCTCATGAATTCAAACTTACATAATTTAATTTTTCTATCTTAACAATTTTTTAATAATTCATGTCAAGGTTTTTTTCAACTTTTTTTTTTCACTCGTTTGCCCCTTTCATGAGGCAAAAACTTTACACATCCCTCAATACTGTAAAATCTATAGGTAATATAGGGAGTCGACATTTTCTGCGACCTAGTTTATGAAGCTCTGCTTTGTGATATAGACAAGAATTCTTGCGCAGTTGTACATTCATCACAAATACAATTTTCAGGATATTATTAGTCTCAAAAACCAGCTCCAGTAATATGAAAATTATATCAGTATAAATGAAACATTGTAGTTCCACACTATTCCGAGATTGAATGCCAATGTTATTTACTTTATTTGTAGATATCATCTCAAAGATGTCATAGTCGGTAAAATATATTTCCTTTTAGTAAGAATTAAAATTAAGCACATGGAAATTGCCATCATCAAGCGAGAAACTACAGGCTCAGGTATTTTAGTGTATTCATTCTTTTGTCAGTTAGATTCACCACATGTGCTGAAAGCTTTTTTTAATCTAGGCCCAAACACGTTTAATGAAAACGAGACCATTGCCAAATACGAAATCATGGATGGAGCACCTGTCCGAGGTAATTTGCTCGAGATTTTGTTTTGAAACTCTTTTTACAGTTTTCTTGCCATGAACTTGTATTCACTTAATTTCTTTCGCTTCTAGGGGAATCTATTCCAATCCGTGTGTTTTTGGCTGGATACGATTTGACCCCTACCATGCGAGATATTAACAAGAAGTTTTCAGTAAGGTATTATCTTAACTTGGTGTTGGTAGATGAGGAGGACCGAAGGTATTTTAAACAACAAGAAATCACGTTATGGCGGAAAATGGAAAAAGCACGAAAACCTATTCAACAGAATTCAGATAGCAAAAATTGAAACAGAACTCCCGAAAAGTCAAATCAGTTGGGGGAATACACTTGCCAATTTTGAGTCATTTCTTGCGAGTATTATAAGTGTGGTCCACTTTTGAAACTCGTTTGTATTTGGGTGCTGCAGATTTAGGAATTACAAAAAGATAACTGTTTGACCTAACCTCAAGAAAACGCAAGGGTTTACATTCGTTAGGCATGTTGTATAGGGGGAGGTATTGCGGGTTAAACTAAACGTGTGAATAAATTTGGTTGGCGAGTTCCAGGATAAAATATAGCAATTGAGTTGCACGCAAGGAGAAAAAAAAACAGTTTGCCATGCAAGGATTAGCCTGTCTAGCTATTTTTCTTCCTTTGCAGGCTTCCTTTATCATTCCTTTAAATGTTTTTATTATAATTAGTTCTATTATTCCCCTTTTACTAATCCTGATATTATTTGAGAACCAATAATTATAGGTATACACGTGACTTTCTCTAATTTTGAAATTAATTGGAAAGTGCAAAATCACCTCGCATTAATGCACACATTTGTGTACGAATTTATTTTGAGGATGGATGTTAATTGTATTCCAACTTCAAATTGAGTCTGAATCTGTGTGGCATTTATAACGAATAAAATCTAGGCCACAAATGTTTTCAATTCGTTTTTCTCAAGCAACTTTATTTAACCATAAATCAAATGTATTCAAAATGATGCTAAAGCCAATGATAGAAAATCACGTACATTTGAAAATATTTTTTTAAATTGTTAAAATTATTCTTCACATGGTATGAAATACCAAAGAAATGAAGATAAAGCATTAAACTAAATTTACTTTTTTACTGTATTCTTCTCACTTATAATTGTTTTCTGTATGTCAAATGCCGCTTGATCTCAAGGCAGAAATGAAGAGTGGTTGAACCAAATCCATAAATTACTACGTTGTTTTCAAACTTTTTTTCCTATAAATTCTTGATTATACATATAATTTGCCAATCACTGTTTAATATTCTCAGATGGTACATTGGTACATTGCCATTTAATTTGGTAGACAACAAATTAAAATTTAAGATGGACCACATCTGAGATTTTACTTGATCGTGAAGACACAAAACTGCAGAAAAGCGACCTTTATCTTAAATATTACATATTCTGCATGGAAGATGATTTGTAAATCAAGGTTTTTTTTCTTGCAAAAAAATTAAATTTTGAATCAAATTTCGCCAAATTTGAACATTTGACTTTTTTCGCAATGAAATTTTTCATTAATTTGCTATTGGGTTGGGAATTTCAGTGTTAGCCAATTTCGATAATATTCGACTTTTTGGAAGTACCTGCAGGTGGTGCCAGAAGGTTGCGAAGCTGAAGAAGGCATTGAGTTGTTTTCCTACACCATGCTGTACGTTGCATATTCTCTTTCCCATCCTTTGATCAATTCATAGACCTCTTTTGCATGCAGACTTCATACAGTATGTCAGCTTCCTCCAAGATTTCCTATATCTGAAAATCTTTGGAGTGTGGTAGCCATGAAGTTTACCAGTGAATATTCAGTTTGGCCACAGGTCAGGGAAGTCGGGGGGAAAAAAGTGGTCATGGAATATGTCAGAGAAATTTTTCAAAATAAAAGCAAAATGCTATCCTTGCACTCAGTCTTTTAGCAGAAGCCTCAGCCTAGCTGAATATTACAGCCTAGATTAATTAATATTCCAAGCTTCTCATTGCAATTGTTATTTTAGTTTTCATTGTGACAAAAAAATTGATATGCTTTAACGAGTAAGTTTTGGACAGGAAATTTTGGATTTTAGTCAGGGAAAAGTCAAGGAAATTGAAAATTAAAACTTTGTGGCCACCACAAAGATCGAGTCCCATCATTACTTTCCCCAACCCTCCCCATTTCCTCAAGCTTAACAATACAATATTTCACAAAAAGGTTACAGTGAAGTAACATATGAATACAATAAGAAGTTATCCGTCTTATCCGGATAATAGATAGAGAGGTTAAATGATACAGTAGTGAAAAACAGTAGTGCAAGACATGGAACACGATGAAGGATGAAATGGAGTGGACTTAAATAAATAAATAAATGAGGAGGGTGGGCGGATTGTTTCAGACAGGTTGAGGTAGCTGCCACAGGCTGTTGACA
>JAQGAO010001149.1:0-26326 GCA_034697705.1 Ommatoiulus sabulosus
GTCTCAAATTTTGAAAAAGTCTAAATTTCAGATGCCTTTAACGATTTTAAGACATAAAACATGTCTAAATCTAGAAAAAAAATTTACAGTGTAGGGTTGCAGCGAAGTCTTTGGAGATGGTTCGTTATCTGTACCAGAGGAGGGGAGGCAGTATATGTGAGCTCGTCTAATAATTTTTTTAAAAAGGAACCGGAGATCTGATTTAAGTCTCTGCATTTCTAATGTTTCAATTTGGAGCTTATCTAGTTGTTGTGTATACTATGGCCCCTGCATGCCATGTAGTCTTTTTGTAACTTTTTTACCCCGCATCGATTCTAGCCACATACCTCTCTTTAAGGTGAGGTTCCAGACTACGTTAGAAAATTCAAGAATAGGTGTGACATGTAGGTGGCAAAAGCATGCCATCCTAGGACATGTATATCTCAACTCTGACAACATTTGAGAATCAAGTTTGCTTGCACATGGGATTCTATAGCAATCTGGTTACAGTGATCAGTGAATCTGAGGTCTTTGCTAAATAGTACTCCTAGATCTTTTTCAGATTTTACTTCCATCATCACTGTGTTATTATCAGCAGCGCGAGCTGAATTGACTCAACTTATTACTTATTTTTCGTATTTCTTTATAGAAGTTTCGAGTATTTCTCCGAACTTCATATTTTCGTAAAGAAAATATATATTCGGTCTTTATATATATATATATATACTCGCATTATTATCGATGTTTCGGGAGTACATTTTTGCAGATTCGAAAGCGTCACCCGTGCACCGATCATTTCACGAAATAGGATTATAAAAAAAAATTTGCATTTATATAACTCGCGTTTAGACGATTTGACAGATGTTTCTAACAATTGGTACAACGAGTTTGACGAATGTTAATTCGTGCTGATATTCAACCCCCGTAATTTATTCCAACAAAAACCACTCTTTGATTTTTGACTCCATTTTCTGAAAAGGTCTCGCCATAAGATTACTCGAAAAATGGGAGCTGAATAGTTTTTAATTGGCTCGGAGTTTAATTCGAGGGGAATTAAAAGCGTGTCGTCATTTGACATTTCCGCTCTGTTTAACGCATTTGCCTAAAACGTCGAATTAGAATTTGAAAAAAGGAAGGAATTTTTCTAATTAAAATAATTGGAGTATGTTTTTTGTTGATTCGGAATTTGGGAGGTGAATTGAATTGAATTCGTTGTTTGGGGGACCCGTTTGGTGTCGCTCGATCGTCAAAAGCGGATAAACGAACGTTTATTTATAAACTCGGGTCTTTAATTCGTTCAGACGGATTTTTCAGTCACCGCATTTTACATTTTCTGATCAATAATTCGAGCTGTTTCAAACGGGGATTAAAGGCGCTTTTATATAATGGAATTAGAGGGCTCGACTATAAGCCCTCCTTTTCGTAAACATTCAATTTAAAACTTGCAAAAAAACGAGCTTCGACGTCGCGTCTACAATTTTAGTTTTCAAAAATATTTTAATTAAAACTCCCTTTGTTCGGTTGACGTGGACGTGGATCGAAAACGAAACCGTCGTAAAAATCAGGATTGTCCTAGACCTGGAAAAGTCAGGGAAAAGACAGGGAAGTTCAACATAATGTATATGTGCTACATTGGCTTTTACCTGGTCAGCTCCGACATGGAAATTTATCAGTTACCCGAAAAGTTGAAAAAGTTTAATTTTTTTCCAATGACAAATTTGAAAAACTTTCCACATTTTCCGAGGATAAATGTTCAACATTTTCTGAGGAGAAATTTTCAAAAATTAAAAAAATTTCAGAGTACAAATTTGAATATAGTTTAATTCTCTAACAATGACAAATTTGAAAAAAATTCGACATTTTCTGAGGTCAAATTTGCACAATGTTCAACATTTTCGGAGGCAAATTTGCGTACGTTAATTCTGAAATATACGAGTATAACGAACAAATTCTTCTGTTTGTTTTATAAAATCTTAGATGTCATTTTCGTATGTATGTATTTTTCATTATTCAGGGAATTTTTTTTAAAAAATCTGGGAAAGTCAAGGAAGTTTAATATGACATTTCACGTTGCCCCAACTGTCTGCGTACAATTTTACTATTTTAAGTCTACTGCCTTAATTAAGCGTTGTTTAATTCAGTGAGAGAATTCGTAAACGTAAATCCCAGGAGCTGTTCTTCATTGTCCTAATTTGGATTTAATTACGGAATTGTATTCGGTTACTTTCAGATCGATCGGTAATTAAGCATGACCGAACTAAGGGCGCCTCCATATCTCCTAAATGCAACATCGTAGAAATAAAATCTCGGAGCGTGAAACCCACCGGAAGTTGGTCAGATTATAAATGAGATCGGGTCTTATCGTCCGAGCAGAGCCACATTAAATGTCGGGCATGAGTCGAGTACATTTTCAATCATGGCTAACTAAAACTGACGATTCAAATTGCCATTCTTAAATTAAAATGAATAATTTAGCCGTCATCGTCAATTCTATATATTGTAGTACATTTATTAGTCGCAAAAATACTGCAAATTCTCGAAAATTTCGCTAATATTGGAAAATATTGAAGACGTTCGACAATTTGGCAAGTTTTTCAAAATTTCCGAAATTTTCATAATTTGGCAAATGTCGAAAAATGAAAAAAAAAATAACAAAACTGTCCAAAAAAATTGTCCTAAACGTCGCAAATTCGCGATATTGTCGAAAGATTCGCAGTATTGTCGAACATTAGCAAAACTGTCGAAAATTGGAAACAGTAGCCTCGCTCTTGATCAATTTTAGTCCTTCATTTTAGAAATGATTAAAAATGTTATTCGGCTGAAACTTTATGGCACGCGTGCTTGCTTTCATATAATTATAACAATTAATGTTTTCTTAATTGGAATTGGGAAAGGAGGGGTGATAATTCTCAACTTCAACCTTCCCAATAATAAATTAAAACATTTTCCAAACAATAAAAGACATAGTTTACGAAGTATATATCCGAATAAAGATGGATATTTCATTACTTCGGAGTTCCCTCAGACCTGGAAAACCTGGAAAAGTCAGGGAACTTGAAAATGTCTGGAAAAGTCAGGGAAGGATGGCTTATTTTGAAAAAAGTCAGAGAAATTCAACGTAGTCATGTTGTTGCGATCCAAAATTAATGCTTCTACATGGTTAGCTCAGGGCCCATTTTCTGAGTAAAAATTTACCAAATTTTCCACGTTTTTCGAGTACAAATTTGCAAAATTTTCCACGTTTTCCGAGTACAAGTTTGAAAAATTTCACCAGTTTTCCGAGGTTAAAATAGCAAAATTTTACACGTTTTTACTAGGACAAAAGTACAAAATTTGCCACGTTTTCAGAGTAAAAATATTCAACATTTTCAGAATACAAAATTAATAAATTTTCTTAAAGATTTAATTCAAATTTTTTAAATTTTCAAAATTGTCATGTGTGTCAATTTTGAAAAAATATTTTCCTTTGTCGAATTTGCGAAATGTCAATTTATGACATTGTCATTGGTCAGGGAAATTTTTTTAAAACCTGGAAAAGTCAGGAAAGTTAAAAATGAAATTTCTGGGGGGACCCTACATGTGTAGCCTACGCGGAAGAATTCGAGTAACCCTAAATGTACGCGCATGCGCAGTGTATCGTACGATTGCTCGTATCTGAATATTGGATTCGCTTAGCGACGCAAATCCAAATCGTCCGAATGGGTTTCGTTTTATTCGAGCATCATTACCGGACGTTTTATGGACGTATCAAAAAACCATTAAAAATAATAAATGCGAGGAATGCTATCTTAGCTTTTCTCCTAAAGTAATAATGCTCCGTGCTCGCGCGGGCAAGGATACCCAATTATTCCCGGAAATAAAGACGGAAAGAGAGGTCTTTTCGTTGCTAAGTTGAATCGACTCTGGGACGACATTAAACGGACAATTTCCGCTCCAACCGTCATTCAGTGTGCAGTGACTGACCAAAGAAAGTTGGCAAACCCTACGAACACCGGCGTTATGCGGTGTTGGCGTCCATCGTTTAATGCCTCGTTAAGACGAATCAACACGTTTTCGTTTAAACCGAAGTGGGATGGTGCTGAGACGTTTATCGGGGAATACCCCGTTATAACGAATACATTTTTCTTTCGTATTGTCTAAAGTTCTTCGTAACGTAATGCAGCGCGAGCACTCGAGAACTCGAAAATACATTCGTTTTACCCGAAAATTCGTAATATCCGAATCATCAGTCCGTATACCCTAGTACGGGGAATGGAAATGAGTTCTTACTAGCAGAAATTGATGTTAAACGTGTTCTTCTTCACGATGTTCCGCTGTTTGTTTACTTACTTTCGAGATCGTTGATAGATGGCGCTGCTTCGGCGAATTCGCTTATGACTAGAAGCAAGCAAAACGCCACGGCCACGCATTGAATTACGGTTCTCGATGAGGACATCCTGAAATAAAAGTAAAAGAAAATACATTTAAAACGTATATTTCCGATACATCGAATTTATTTCTAAAGCTTTTTCGTCGACGTGGGAATGTTACGTCGTTTCGGAGATAGAATGTAATTCCTTTTGAAACGAAACTCTGTATTTGTTATAAGAGTTTCTTCCTTCCTGTCTATTTCTATATATATAAAGAAGAGATGTATGTTTGTGGCTTAGTGGGCGAAAAGTTGTTCCATGAAGCGCCTTTGCTAAAGTGGCATGGGGGGCGCTGCGGTTATGATTCGTTCATTAGGTCTACTTCGTCGCTTCGGTATGTACTCGTGCTGCCCGGGCAATTTTGCCCGGGTTTTACGGCTAGGTATCTTTAAAGATGAGTGTTTACTAATCTAAGTTCTATCTTACCGACATTTCCCTACGGAATTTCGGAATATTCTTAGAAAGTATTCCGAAATCGATTAATACGTAATAAGCTAGGCTCTATTACCGGATCATTTCATTAGCTTAAATGCTTAATAACCGGCAACGTGTTATCGATTTAAAAAAATAAGACTCGATTCGATGATACGCTCTTCGTCTATAACGAATTCGTTATCCCCGGAGGTCATTTTCGAAGCTCGTTTTCTATTTGATTTTCATCAAATTTTCATCGAAGATTCATTTCGAAACCAAAACAAAAACAAAACAAAAAAGCCTTAGGGGAAAAAGAGTTGAATTAACGCCGGGTTCCAGCTCGACAAAAATGAAAATTTGGAAAAGTCAGGGAATAATACTGTACGTGTACGTGTACGTGGTAAGCTCAGGACCAATTTGAAAATTTTTTTAAATTGTGACGGTTCAAATTTTTAAGTTTGACCAATTTCAGAGGATAAATTTTCCAAATTTTCAACAGTTTCCGAATAAAAATGTGCGAAATTTTCGAGAGTATTCAAGGACCTATTTGCAAAATTCTGAACATATTCCTAGGATAAATTTTATAAGTTTTAATCAGCTTCATTGGACGAGTTATTAATATGTTGAACAGTTTCTGAGGACAAACTCTCAAGTAAAAGTTTCACCAATTTCAGAGGATAAATTTTCAACATTTTCAATAGTTTCCAAAGAAAAATGCGGGAAATTGTCAGCAGTTTACGAGGACATATTTGCAAACTTTTCCCCGTTTTTCGAGAACAAATTTCAACTATTTTCGAGGACAGATTTGCATAACTTCTATTTGTTTTTTTCGCAGAAAAATATACCATTTTCCGAAATATAAATCCGCGCAATTTGTAACGGCTTATTTCGTAAACGTTTCAAAGTTTTCCTATACGTTAATTTTGAAAAAAAAATCCAAATTGTCCTTAGTTGTTCCCAAGTCGTTTTTGCGGAATCCTGCATAACATTATGATATACCTGTAATCAGGTTACAATAATGCATAATTAAAGGACCATGTTCAACTTCCGAAATTATTTTGAATTGGGTCTGTACAGCCCGGGTAAAGCTGGGAAAAACCGGCTTGTGTGTGTGTTTGCGCATATAAGAGATGCATGTTTGTATCTATGTGTGTGGCTTAGTAACTGCGAAAAGGTTTTTTCATGGAGCATCTTTACGACAAATCGCTGAAGTGGCGCTGCGGTCATGTTCCCATTTCCCAATATGGGAAATGGTTTTTTTTTCAGTCTAAATGTAGTTTTTAATGGAAATAATGTAAACCACATGTCAAATATGGCTACTTTCACGCTTTTATGAAAAGATTGACTTAACAATAGAACGTCATTTCCAACCCCCGACCTTAAAAGTAACAAACATTCGTTCATTAGGCCTACTTACGAAGTAAAATTAAACCCGGTCAAAGCCGGGTTTTATTAATCATAAAGGTTATACAAATTATTCCCGTTTTAAACCAATAATATAGTCTACCTTTCGCGCTCGTGATTTCAGGGCTTCCAAAAGCGCAATTCGTAGTGCTTCCGTCTGAGTATACGTAACCTCGAAAAGGCACGAGGTCGCACTTTGGTTGTTGTTGGGAGTCGTATTATTTAGGATTCTATTTCTATATTGTGTCGTTTTATTTAATTAGGTTTTCGTTGAAAAGCGTGCGTGGAATTTAAACAACGAAAGGAGTTTTGTTTTATCGTGGCTTCGTTTTCAAAAAGAGAGAAAGACTTCGTTATAAGCGGACGGTGTCATCCGAAGTGAGAAAGCTTATTAACGCTAGAGTTATTTTGGCTGAATGCGTCGCTTCGTCTTAAAAGGGAATCGAGTTAACCCTCAAACTGGAAACGGAAGTCACTCTACAAGTATATCTCTCATTTCTTAAATAAATAATAATGCACTTTGGAAAAACGGCTTTTACATTCCTCTTTTCTTAGGTCGTATACCCAAAAACTATTGATTTTTAAAATAAAATAAAATAAAATTTTCAGAAGACGAACGAAAATTAACGAAATTTACAATATTAAGAACTGTTTTTATGAAAATTAACGAAAAATGGAAAGAAAAGTGAACGAATATTTTAAAGAAAATGAAAATAAAATAAACAAATATTTGAAATAAAATTAACGAAATTGAATAAAATTAATTAAAATGTTTAATGAAAATAAACGTAAATTTTGAAAAAATGGACCAAATTTTTAACAAATTAATGATAATTTTTAGAAATATTGGACCAAAATTTAAAAAAATTAATGACAATTTTCAGAAATTGGACGAAAATGAACGAAAATTATAAATGAATGAAATTTAATAAAATTAATGAAAGGAAACGAACATTTTTAAAAATATTAAAATGAATAATTTGAAAGAAAATTAACTATAATTTTGAAGAAAATAACGAAACCTTAAATAGTGGCTGACAATTTTTTAAGAAATTAAATGAAAAATTGTCCACATTTTCCGTGTAAAAATTTTCGAAATTTTCCAGGTTTCCCGAGTAGACCGACAAATTTTCAAAATTTTTCACGTTTTCCGTGTACAAATTCTCAAAACTTTTCACGTTTTTGAGAAAAAGTTTTCAACATTTTCAAACATTTTCCGAATACAAAATTGTCACATTTAGAAAAAAAAAATTAATGCACAATTTTTTAACTTTTAAAAAATGTCAGTTTTCAAAATTGTCGTTAGTAAATTTTAACAAATATTTGCCAGTGTCGATTTAGCAAAATATGTCAATTTTCACATTGTCATAATGGTCAGTGGAATTGTTTTAAAACCTGGTAAAGTCAGGAAAACTGAAAATGAAATTTCTGGGGGAACTCTAATTCATTTTAATAAGGAAACGTGTAATTTTAAATCTGTCCGAAGATCTTTCCGGAGGTTGTAACTCAAAATCTCGAAACCAATGGACTTCTAACGTTTCAGTAGCCCGCCATTCGAGCGTAACTTCTATAGGATGTAAATTTCAAAGTTGCTCCCCCTAAATAACAACGAAGTGATATCCATTTACACGGAGGAGGTTCTGTCGTCGGTGGTTAGTTTCTGTTTCCGTTTCCGGCTGAATACATTTAACGAGAAAAATGGCGTCAATCGGAAATAAATTGGGAGTTGCTTTTATTCGCGTTCTGTTTATCTTAACTTAAAATGACATTTTCACATTTATTCGTAGAAGTAGATCTAGAATAAGGCGTAGGTGACAATGACAGCGCTTCTCTTCATGCTCACTTAAGCGTACGCGCTTCTTCTTAACGCCCCCGAAAACATGCAAATATAACGGATATAACGAAATAAAAAAAGATAAAGGAAAAAATGGAGAAATGGAGTCGCCCTGAGGCGCGTTTCTTCTTCTTAGATGATGATCTAGAGTGATAGAAAGTAATTTTTTCGTGCAAAACAACTACGATTCTCTCGGAGAAACGCCGTTTTTTTTACTTATTAAAAAAACAACGCTCGTTGTTTTATTTTGTTTTTATTAAGATGAAAACGAGTTCAGCAAAAGTTGAAATAGAAACGAATATGAAAACACGGTATAGAATTTTGTTAAGACAAATCCCGAGAGACGGGAAAATGTGTTCGTTTAAACCGTAGTTCGTATTATCGGAAATCGGACGAAGAATGTCCCATTTTTATGACATTCGAAATTCCAAAATTCATCCAAAATTCGATGCAAAATTAATACTCCTACATGGTTAGCTCAGGGCCCATTTTCTGAGAACAAATTTGCACAATTTTCCACGTTTTTCCGAGTACAAATTCGCAAAATTTTCCACGTTTTCCGAGTGCAAGTTTGCAAACTTTTCCACGTTTTCCGAGGCCAAATTTGCAAAATTTCCACGTTTTCCGAGCACAAATTTCCAACATTTTCACATATTTTCCAAATACAAAATTGTCATGAATATTTTTAATTATTTATTTTGTCAGAAAATTGTTAACAACATTTCTATGTTAGTTTTCAAAATTGTCGTTAGTGAATTTTGAAAAACATTTTCCAGTGTCGATTTTGCAAAATATGTCAGTTTTTCACATTGTCATTGATCAGGGAAATTTTTTTAAAACCTGGAAAAGTCAGGGAAATTGATATTGAAATTTCTGAGGGAACCCTAGAAACGAATTTCGAGGGACGTCGACATCCGTTCGTTTCAACCGTAATTGAAACGGTGTGGGGTAGCAACTTTTATCGGGGACTTCCCCGTTATAACCCACCTTTTTCTCATATTGACATTAAAGATTTGATTTAACCTATAACGTAGCGCCAATGCCCGGGAACTCGACAAATTCATTCGTTTTATTGTAAAATTCGTAATATCCGATTTCGGAATTTGTCTTAAGCGAAGTATTCGTCCATACCTTAAGATTTGTACTGGAAATAATTTCGTATTATCGAAAATTACTGTTAAGCGTGTCCATCTTTATCGTATATCAAAATGATGAAATCTTTTATCTATTATTCTAAATAATCATTATTATTATTTTATCAAATTCCATCACCGAAGAAGGAATGTATACTTAGGAACGCTTTATTTTTGTTCGGTCTTCTTTTCCTCTAAATATAGGTCATCATAGAGGTCGTTATTACATTAATAAATTGACCGTTGGTCAAGCGCTTTATGTGGCCATTAGCTAGCAGGCGTTTACTTTTATTGTGGCGCTATAATTTAGTAGAACGCCGTGTTTAATATTTCACAGGGCGTTGATTTAGAAGCCTTTTTGGCTTTTTACGAGCCTCTGATTTTCTTATTTTCTGTTTCGATACAAAATCGATAAAATCGGGGCTCATTTCGGGTTAGAGGGCAGCGTGTTTATGAGCGTACGGTCATCGTTTAACGCTTTTATGACGGTCAGTTATGGTCATCGGATGAAAATAGACGTTTATTAGAAGGCTTTCTACTTTAATCGGAATTCCTTCAGTCTGGATTTAGGACAAATTGCGGCTCAGGTTTAAAAAAATGAAACAAAATTGCCTCTTAAGTGAACACAATAGAGCCGGATTCTAATAGAACTACATTAACTACCTCTATATATAATAGAAATACATCGATGTCAACTACGAGTAAAAGCGGTATTTTCTCCTTAGTTTAAAGCTCTCTAAAACATCCAAATTTTGTTCCAGAGGAACTGTACGTTGAATTTTTGTTTTTTGATTTTCGATTAAAACGAATACAACCTCGTTAAGAAGAACTCGTTTAATACGAATCTCTGCTAGTACGAACGTATTTCCAAATTCATTTTTAGGATATGGACGGACAATACTAATTTCTTAGTTTAAAACGAATTCAGAATTTGGATATTACGGATTTTCGGCTTACACGAATTCATTTTCGAGTTCTCTACCATTCACGCTACCATACATTAGAACAAATTTTGGACGATATGATTAAAGGGAAGTTATAGCGGGGAAATTTCCCGATGAACATCGCGGCACTTTCTCTCGTGCAGAGGAAACTTTAGTTCTTATCATCGAACTTACGTTTTGACCGACTTCCAATAATATGAACTACGGCTTAAACGAAATAATGTGCGCGTCTCTCGAGATTCATCTTGAGCAGGTTCTCGATAAGTATAAGATAGGATGCAATTAGTCAGGCTTTTAGTCAACCAACCAGGGATAGTTTTTGTCGCTATTTCGAGTATCGCATCCGCGATGTTCTTTGATTTAGTTTTTTTGTTACTAAATCGGATAATACGAAGCTAATTACCGCTCTTAGAATTAGTTTTTTTTTTCTTAATGCTATGTTTTTAAACTGTGAAATCCTCGAATTCATTAGTTCTCGATGAAGGCCTCGTGTTGAAATGAAATTTAATGGATTAATTTAAGACGTCGTGTTTGTTTTTTTTTCGAGAAAGTACGTTTTTAATTTTGATCCGTAGAAAATCGACTCGAAATTATTTACCACATGGGACACATTAATTTAAGGAAAAGCAGAGTCCCCTTAATGCTGGCAAATCATGAGAACACGCTGCCCCTGTACGCTGGCAATCCACGTAAGCACGCTGCCCCTGTACGCTGGCAAACCAAGCATGGCACATTAGCCTACTGATGTTACCTCGTAACACTAAAATCTGAACAAAAATTCACTGATGGAATTAACGGAAGAACGGGAAAAACAAGATACGATATGAAATTGTAT
The DNA here is from genome assembly GCA_034697705.1 of Ommatoiulus sabulosus. Lineage (NCBI taxonomy): Eukaryota > Metazoa > Arthropoda > Diplopoda > Julida > Julidae > Ommatoiulus > Ommatoiulus sabulosus. Next base: position 10,953 of record JAQGAO010001149.1, read on the forward strand.
ACGTTGATGTTTTTATAACTACACCTTCCGGGATATATTTGTAAAATAAATGTTTGAGATTTACGCAAAATAACGTTACAAAACAAATTTAATTTATCACGAACCATTTTTGAACGAAAGAAACATAACGTAGGCAATAACGCCTGGTTTATTTCTTTTTTTACAAAGGTTTTAATGAGGAAGTATGACATTTTACTAAATTGAATTATAAATTAGACGATTAAATATCGTTAATTTGTTTTTAAATAACTTTTTAGACGGTTTCAGAGCTCTTATCCCCTATGAGCGAGCCGTAAAGCATACACACTTGATCGTATGGTTTACCAACGCACAGGGGCAGCTAGTACGTAGGGTTTGCCAGTTTCAAGGAGCAGCATGCTTGCATGACTTGCCAACATTTAGGGGCATCTGCTCTCTTTAAATGCGAATTTCCCTATAGGATTACGTCAAAGTATGGAGAGAACTAGCTTTAAATCAAAACAGAGCATCTGTGGCGGGCCTTAATCGGTAGAGGCTTTTTATGATACGATAGGGCGAGCACTACGTCTTCTATCGAGAAATACACTTAGCTGTATATTTTCCATATTATCAGTATGAACAACGTTCTTCCTTAGCATTTCTACTGAATATTTACGGATTATGTTTTAAAAAGCCTAGATTTTTTTTACCTATTTTACTAAAAAGCGTATTTCCTAATATCTTCGAAATAGAAATGCTCTATAAGTTCATTTCAACCCTACATCCACTCGCTTCGAGTCATGGTTTCACATTCATACTTTCATATTTGATAGTTTTATGGTTTCACGTTTAATAGTTTCAACATTTCAGACTTTTTTTTGCTTACTTCGAGTCATAGTTTAGGTATATTTTTATACTTTTAAAGTCTTCAATTTTGTCATCCGGCTGGCCTAGTTTAATATTTATCGTTAAAAAGTTGACGGTTTCTACCGTAAACAAAAAAGCTGTCTGTTCTTATAAGCCTAGAAAAGTCTCGCACCTCAGACATCTCGTTTTTCCGAAGTGGCCATAGATTACGTCGAAATCGTAGAAAATATTATTTCTATACTAAAATATGATAAGTTTCAGAAAGCATCAGTTTGTATTTGAGGCTGCGTCAATAAAGTAAGTGGAAGGACACATCTTTGAAAATGTTATCGGACTTCACCGATGATTGAATATCCACCGTAGACATCCTCCATTCTTAAGTTGTTGTTTTTTTAAATATTTTATTTTCGGTTTACCAACTCGAATGCATATAGTTTGCCACTTTCCATCTATGGCAAAGAGCTTCCTCCAACCTAAATTTAAGGAAAAAATTTCGAAATTCATCGACCGCAACGTTGCGATCTAGCATTCGTACACCCTACGGGGCCATTTGCTTTACAACTAGCTGGAGTAGATTTTAAGGCGAGCATTTTATCGTAACAATTGTGTATTGTTCAAATTATCGATCGCACCCTAAGTGAATGCGACTGGAAATGAAATTGTCGAAATGAACGTTCGGAGCGAAACGGAAGTGTCCCAAATAAGAATAACCAAATCCATCACGCACCGCTTTATTAAATTTCATAAATGACATTAGTTTCGCACGTCGCGTCACAACTACAGCGTCGTAAAAGCGTGGCGTCTTAAATTCGGAATAATACTAGTATAGATGCAACGATGCAGACCTACCAAAAATAACGTTTCCAGTGGTGATCTAGATGTTTTTTTTAATCTAGATGTTTTACATCTAGATTTTGGCCACCAGCGTCAACGTTTCATTTTCAAGATAGGAACACAAGAAGAAACTTCAGTTTCAGAAATTGGTAGCTCATTTAATATCACTGGAAACTCACAATTCGGAAAGCAGGTTAACTCGCATTTCAGTTTGGGAAACCAGGTTTCACGCGGCCTAAGTTTCCACGGAGTGTTCCCCACTTTTAAGATGCACCTAATTAAATGTTTTTTAAACAACCGTCTATACCGTAGTTCGTATCATCGAAAGTTGAACGATAAGAATTAAAGTCTCGTCGAAGTTTGGATGAAATGAAACCCCTCGCGCGTCCATGAAGGGGTTCGTTTTAAGCGAGAATTCGGAATTCGTAATATCCGTTAAACGAAGAAATGAACATTGTTCGTCCATTATACCCAAGGACGGGGATTGGAAATGAGTTCGTATTATCATAAATCAAAAAGAGTAGGTGAATGTTACTGTTTGATCGGATTGAAAATCAGCGTTGCATGCATTCAGTTTGAATTCGGTTGAATTGACAAAATTTGAATTAGCAAAAGGATATTCGTACTTTATGTACTACTTCCGGATCACAGCTTCTGATATCGAGTCTCGATAATTAACCGCATGTTTTATAGGATCTCCGTTACGCTTTTAATTTCATGGACTTCCGTTTCATGTTAATGAATACATTTATTAACGAGTTATCATTTTAAAAATATCTTCTTTTATCAACTTTTAATTTAACTTTTCAGTCGCATTTTTCAAGAATTTCAGTACTCTTTAATTTGGTATGAACATTAGATGACCGAAAGACTGGGTACCCCCAGACCTGGAAAACCTGGAAATGTCAGAGAAATTCAACGCAGTCGAGTACAAATTTTCAATATTTCTCACGTTTTTCGAGTACAAATTTTAAAAATTCTCCACGTTTTCCGAGTTCAAATTTTCAAAACATTCTGCGTTTTCCGAGGATAAATTGCAAAATTATCTACGTTTTCCGAGCACAAATTTGCAAAATTTCCCACGTTTTCCGAGTACAAATTTGCAAAATTCTCCACTCTTTCCGAATTTGCAAAATTTCCACGTTTTCCGAGGACAAATTTGCAAAACTTTCTACAATTTATAAATACAAAATTGTGAAATTTTCAAAAAAAAATATGTCATGCAAATTTTTTAAAATTTCCAAAATTGTCATTAGTAAATTTTGCAAAATATGTCAATTTTTAACATTACCATTGGTCAGGGAAATTTTTATTAAAAATCTGGAAAAGTAAGGGAAGTTGAACATGAAATTTCTGAAGGAACCCTGGAGAATGGCCATATTTAGAACCGAGCGATTTGCATGCTTGTCAAGCACGAAGTCTCATTTTTTGTGAATATATTCTCAATTCTTTCGTCAGTTTCGAGTTATTTCGGAAATAAATTTATCTAAATAACAGATTGCAAAAACACGTAAATGCTCCTAATATAATTCGCTAGATTTTTGAGAGTCGTTATCGATTCGGTGTAGCATTTTCGTGAAATAGATAAAGTGAGTTATTTCCAGTGTGCGCACTTTTTTTTAAAGAATTCCGAGCGAAATTCATTAGGCATCCTACAGAAATTACCTCATTTTTGTATGAATTTTCTACATTTTTGGGCGCGCTTTCAAATGGCTTCTTTTATTACTCTTAATTGCATTTTAGACTCGTGCATACATTCGGCGTTACGAAGCTAAGCTTCAATTTTGAGAGCTAATTTTATACGAAATTTTTGCAACATTTGCCTACGCGCCGGAAATTAAATGTAACAGCCGGAAATTATAGACATTTTAAATTCAAAATATACTTCGTGCGCCTGAAAGGCATATTTTAATAGGCGCTATATTTATATTTAAGAATTAAAAGAGTCTGATATTTTCCACGACCAAAATAATGAATGTTATATGAACCTCGTATGTTTTTGGTGGAATTTATCAGACTCATACTTCTTAAATTGATCCTAATATAGAAATATACTGTATACAGTATCAAATTCTACCTCAGGGTTCTCTTAGACCTGGAAAACCTTGAAAAGTCAGGGAAGTTGAAAATGTCTGAAAAAGTTAGGGAAGAATGGCTTATTTTGAAAAAGTCAGGGAATTTCAACGCAGTCATGGCGATCCAAAATCAATACTTCTTCATAGTTAGCTCAGTGCTCATTATCTGAGTACAAATTTGCAAAATTTTCCACATTTTCCGAGGACAAATTTGCAAAATTTTCCACGTTTTCCGTGTACAAAGTTCCAACAAATTGTCGTTAGTGAATTTTAAAAAGTATTTTCCAGTGTCGATTTTTCAAAATATATCAGTTTTTCACATTGTCATTGGTGAGGGAAATTTTTTAGACAACCTGGAAAAATCAGGGAAATTGAAAAATAAATTTTTGGGAGAACCCTTTACGTCCAAATTAGTGTATCGAATTAGTGAAAGACGCATCGCGGCACGTTAATATTTTTAATTATTTTATTATCTGCCTGATTCGAATAATAATGAGGGATTTGATGCAAAAAAATGTTTGAAGTTTGGGGAACGGTAAATGACTTATAAAAAACTCGTATACCTTCGAACGTAAATGTATTTAGCCCGCGGCATCCGAAAAATAATAATGAGATGAAAAAGACGGAAAATGCAGGAAGTTTTCAATGATTTTTTTATTAATTTTTTATTACCTGTCAAATTTTATTATTAATGACGGAATATTTGAAAATGAGTCCTTTGAGAAATTGTTTAATGTTTAGTAATGATATAATGATAAAAAGACGTTTCTACGAAGGTATTCGAATGAAAATACGAATGTTTTTATAAAATAAAATGACTGCTTTTTGTAAAAACTTTTGGATTTAATGCACTTGCTCTTATTTTATAATTTCCCTCTGAGACGAATGATTTATGGGCCAGCTGTTAAAGTTATAATTTCAATCGTGAATATATGTCCTCTTTTTGCGCCAATGACTAATGGTTTTGTTTTTAATTGAATTGTCTATGACACGTAATACGTCTAGAAACAAATTCGTTTTATGCGAATTGATATATTTACGAATACATTTACAGAGTACCCCCAGTCATGGAAAAATTGGCAAAATCAGGAAACTTAAAAATGTCTGGAGAAGTCAGGGAAGAATGGCTTATTTTGAAAATGTCAGGGAAATTCAGTGTAGTCATGCTGTTTATATGGTTACATGGTTAGCTCAGGGCCCATTTTCCGAGTAGAAATTGGCAAATTTTCCACGTTTTCCGAGCACAAGTTTCGAAAATTTCCCGCTTTTTCCGAGGACAAATTTGCGAAATTGTCCTCATTTTCCGAGTAAAAATTTGCAAAATATACCACGTTTTTCGAGTACTAATTTGCAAAATTTCCCACGTTTTCCGAATACAAAATTGTCCTTAGTAAATTTTGCAAAATATGTCAATTTTTCACATTGTCCTTGGTCAGGGAACTTTTAAAACCTGGAAATGTCAGGGAAACGTCAGGGAAGTTGAAAAAGAAATTTCTGGGGAAACCCTGATTTAGATTCGCGCCCGCGATAGTTTTGAATTTTGATTATACCTTCGCAATTTGTGATTAAAAATGCTGCTGAATTGATAAAAATATTTCCTTCATCATTTAATATTAAAAAATATATCTTTAATAATAAACTAAAATAAACCAGACTCGAAATTATTCACGATCATTAATTAAATGATCGCTAAAACATTCCTAACATTCGTCCGTAATGATTCTGTAGTTTCTGAATTTTATGAGAATAGTTTATGAATTTTTTACGAATAGTTTCTGGGTTTTTTTCTTCGTAGTTTCTGAATTTGAGATGCGGAAAATGAATTCTTATAAATTTTAATTCACGTTCAATGTTTAATTATTTTTTTTTAAATTCGCTTGATTTGAAATTAATTTTTATAATTCATCCCGAATTAAGATACACGTTTTAATTATTGACATTCACGAGGAAAATTAACATGTTTTCGTTTTAAACTTGACAAAATGCAAGGGAAATAATTCATCTTGGAATGATTTTTAATCGTATTTGTAGATAGATAGATTCGCTTTAATAAAGTAGAACTTTTTGAAAAAAAATTGCCTCGTGATTTCTATAATAACGAAATACTCGACGAAACTGTAAATCACTTAGAATGAACTGGAAAATTTTAAAATTAAGTTTTAATGTTTTAAGGTAATGTTTAAAAATAAATACACTTCGCTTGTTTTAATCATGTTCTATCAAATTGAACATTAAACTGCGTTTCAAAACTAAACCTGACCAATCATTTCAAATGAACGGGAGAATTTTGAATTTCAAGATTCATGTTTTGCAAATTTTAGAGTAAAATTTTGAAATCATATCAGAGTCTCACGTTATAATAATGTCTATATTTGCGTAAAAAAATTAAGAAAATAGTTTAAACTTTATGAAATACTAATAAAATAATTCATCATCGGATGTTTCTAAGAATTTTGGAAACATATCCATAGAAAGTTTCGCAATTAGTAAAACATTTGAAAATTAATTTCTATATTTTTATTTAAATTTGACGAAACAGTCGATAATTTAACACAAACTGGAAGCTTTTAAATTTTAAGTTTAAAAATGTTTTTTTTTCTCTCAAGTAACAATTTTGAAATTCAGTTTTCACATTTTGAAAGCTTTCAAGTAACATTTTGAAATTCAAGTTTGTTGTCATGATCAATTCCAATCAACGTTAAAAAGTAAAAAAACAAAATTTCAGCAGCATCTTCGACGTAACACTAGTGCCATATTTATGCTCGAAAAGATTTCTCCGCATTTCTGGATTTTCCTCAATTTTTCATCACTATACTTTTATGGCGCGACTTAATAAATAAATAAATGTAAACTTATAAATAAACGAGCTGAGCTTTACTATAATATGGCCGCGAGATAAGAGATCTGAAGTGTCTTACCTTTTATCGAAGATCTTTTTCGGAGTGAAGTTAAGTGAAGTACGGTCGAGGTGAAGCCAAAGATTAATCGTAGCGCACTCAGGGCTTGTGAAGTGCTCTCTCTTTTAACGTCAAGTTGCGCTCGTTGGAGACGGAGGATGAAAAGTGAGATCAGAGACGAACACTTGTTGCTCTTTTATACCGAAAATGGTTTCAAGGAGGAGGATGATGATGAGGATGGAAAAGGGATGGAGAATGGGGTGAAGGAGGAGATATACATCACGCAACACGTGGTTGACAGAATTTAATGAGACGCCTCGCTGCTGTCACGTGGCGCAGTCGTCACGCAGATGAGGGAGGAGTCCGCAGAGTTGAGGCGTTCGGATCGACGAACGAACGATGTCGGTCTAACTACGAGCGTCTTAACGTATTGACGTTTAATGAGATCATCTTTACCAAATTGCTTCGTTTTATTTCTCCTCGATATTGCTCTTCTCCATCGGTGATGATTCTCTGGGGATGAGTATACCGTGATTAGGTCGTCCTACCTACGCTATACTTTGTCTCTGGGTGGTTTGTTGCGGTAGCGCGACGGGGCCCGTAGACACTCCGCGATAATTTTTAAAGGGGAAATGACGTTTTAGTTTGATTTCGTCGTTAAATGGAACGATTGGTTCGTTGCCGAGTTTTCGTAGCGATTTTATAATCTGATTGGATGTAGGTGTACGAGGGAGGACCCAAAAACAACCGGAATAGAGCTTTTATTACACCGAATTATAGTAATTGTTAGAAATTAAGTTAATACTGTTGAAATTACCATTGAAGGCTACTCAGTCATAAACGATTGCGAACTATTTAAAATAATAAAGCTATAGAACGATATACCTAATTCGCATAACCGGGAAAGATGGCAATTACTACGAACATCAGTGTTATGTAGCGCTGCCTTCAAATTCATTATTTCGGGGTGATGTGGGAATGGCTGAGTGATTTAAAATGACATTTAAAATGATAAAAATGACGAAATTGTATAAGAAACACACTCCGCTTACAAAAACGCGTGTCATAATTACGCGATATGTTTTATGTCGTTTGTTTTTCATTTTTTATTAAGTTGAAAAGCACCGCAAACCCTAAAAGTAAATTTGAAAACAGCTGTGCATAACACCCTTGTTCGTAGAGATTGCCATCCTTTAATGGGGAAATATTTACTTATGTTTTTGCAAGTATTAGCGGTAGGTATACACTCTACACACACACAGAAGTTTTACGAATCGTACATGTAACAACAATGTCGAATGTATTTTTTAATCCGATGAGCATGTTTCTTTTGTACGCGTGACTTAATTGACGATTGCCGAAGAACGTTTCGTAAAGCTTCTGTCTGAGTACCGTTATTTTTCACATCGTAATGTTCGAAAACACTTTTGCAATAGATTCTCTTTTTTAACCTTTTCATTATCTGGAAAAAACGTTATTATTATTTATTATTTTATTTGACAGAAGGCGCTGCGTTATTTCGCGGAATGTTTGTATAAAATATAGCTTTTTGAATCCTGATTAGTTTCTCTATTATTTCTATCTCGTAATTTACGAATTAGATTCGGTCGTCGAGTGTGATCTTTATAGGCTATTTCGTATCGTGTGAATTTATGTTCGGACTGATTAAATTATAACGTACGTTGCAATCTCACCAAGAGGAATTTGTTTTATGAGAATTTCTACTAGTACGAACTAAGTTCCCCTCCCCCCTCCCCCTATAGGGAGCGGACGACTAATGTTAATTTCTTCGTTTTAAGGCGAATTACGAATTTGGTTAATACGAATTTTCGAATACAACGGATGAACTTCTGAGTTGCCGAGCATTCGCGCTACGTTACGTTAAAACGATCTCAAGACAAATTCGCGGAACCGCAAAAATTGGGAAAAATATTTCGAAGAATTTTACATTCAACTTTCTTGACTTTTCCAGGTTTTTAAACAAATTCCCTTGACCGAGACAATGTCAACATTGACCTACTGTATGCCGATGTTATCTACGATTTTTTACAATCGACGGATTGAAAAATATATCCAATACTAATAGTTTGCAGAAGTTACTAATGATAATTTGGGAGCAATATTACAAAATTATGCAAAATTTAAGTTTTCCGAGTACAAATTTGCAAATTTTTCCACTTTTAACGTGTACAAATTTGCAAGATTTTCCACGAAAAAAAATTTTTCCACGAAAAAAAATGTTGCAAATTTGTACAAAATAAATTTAAAAAAAATTCCACATTTTCCCAGTATAAATTTGTAAACTTTCCACGTTTTCCGAGCACAAGTTTTCAGCATCTTCAAACATTTTCCGAATAAAACATTGCCGTTAGTGAATTTTGAAAAATATTTTCCAGTGTCGATTTTGCAAAATACAATGTATGGGAATTTTTTACGTTGTCCTTGGTCAGGGAAATTTGTTTACAACCTAGAAAAGTCTAGGAAAAGTCAGGGAATTCGAAAATGTAATTTCTAGGGGAACCCTGAATAAGGAGTATAGAGTCGCGCAGTTTTTGATTTATTCCTAGAAATCAAAACGAGAAAACCCCAATTTTTTTAGATTATCACGGGGGCGTCTAATACGATATGTTTTTATTTATAGCGATGAGAATGAGAAGATATGTTCGTCTACGGAAAAAACTAAACTGAATGGTTGGCATCCCCCGTTGCTTCCAATTAGTAGTTTACAGAAGCAGTCAGGATGGACGTCATGTCTGGTGAGTGTAGCTATAGCCTACATTGCCTACTCTATAATAATCCGTATCTGAAATCTCATCGTGAATTGATGTCTCGTATAATAAGTAGGGCGTCTGTCCGTACGTGACGTTTTCCGCCAGGCTCTCGTAGTCATACCTTTGCACGGATGTCCAAAGATGGAAAGTGCGCCTGCGCATAAAGGGCATTTTCATCCTATGCACAATGACGTCTAACATTATTAACATTCCTTAGATGAGATCATTCTATAAAAGTGAAGCGATTAAGCCATTTATTTAATTTTGATTGTGACGTCATCGTAGGAATTTTGACGGACGAAGACTTCGTTAAAGTTGGTAGACCAATCACGGAGCTCCATTCTCAGAGGGGGTCGACGGAATTAAGAGGTCAACTTTTTGTCATTTGGCAGGGGCGCCCCAGACCTGGAAAACCTGGAAAAGTCAGGGAACTTGAAAATGTCTAAAAAAGTCATGGACAAATGGCTTATTTTTAAAAAGTCAGGGAAATTCAACGCAGTCATGGCGATAATAAATTAATACTTCTACATGGTTAGCTCAGGGCTTATTTTCCGAGTACAAATTTTCAAAATTTTCCACGTTTTCTGAGTACAAATTAGCACAAATTTCAACGTTTTCCGTGAGCAAATTTGCAAACTTTCCTACGTTTTCCGAGTAAAATTTGCAAAGTTTTCCACTCTTTCCGTGTACAAATTTTAAAAATTATCTAGGTTTTCCGAGTACAAATTTGAAAAATTTTCCACGTTTTCCGTGTACAAATTTGCAAAATTGTCCACGTTTTCCGTGAACAAATTTTCAAAATTGTCTAGGTTTTCCGAGTACAGATACCGAGCACAAATTTTCAACGTGTTAAGAATACAAAACTGTTTCATGGAATTTTTTTTTTAATTTTCAAAACTTTAATATGTTAATTTTCAAAATTGTCGTTAGTAAATTTTAAAAAATATTTTCCAGTGTCGATTTTGCAAAATAAGTCGATTTTTCACATTGTCATTGGTCAGGAATTTTGTTTAAAACCTGGAAAAGTTAGGAAAGTTGAAAATGAAATTTTCTTCCCAAATTCCTTTCTGCTTATTTGTCGGTGTTTCGAATCGTTTTAAAAGTTGAAAAAAGAGCGGAAGTGCTATTTACTTCCGCAATTTCTGAGGATTTCCAGCGAGCGCATCTACTTCCGGAAACCCGGCGAGGTCTGGATAAACGAGCCCTCGGTGTTGTTTAATATTATTTCAAATCGCAGCTGACGAACTGTCCTCCAGCTTTCACCCAATTTCGTAACTCTTATTTACGTATTGACGTAGACACGTGATGTTTAGGATGAAACAGCTGTTTATTCCCCTCAAAGCGGAACATCCTACGTAACATTTAAATTTGAAATAAAAAAATAATAATAATATTCATGTAATAATTGGAAAACGATGCTTCTCGATGCGTCACTCTTGTTTATTACGCACTTAACGACGCTCGAGGCCGTAGACGGTCATCGATGCGTCGCATTAGAAAAGCTTAGAAGGAGATGATTACACGAACGAAAATAGAGCCGGTTTCCTCCGGGGGCCAAATGTTGTTCATCTTTCACCCAAAATCAAGGCCTTATGTGCAAATACATGGTGCAATTTGGTAAGATCAACACCGGAAGTCCTATAAGCTAGTAGCGAGATCTACTATACGGTCGACTCGCGTTTTTACATGTACGAATCCCATTTATGAAAATAATGTTTTCGCTAACTATGGCGGAGTATCCCATAAATCATACCGCGTATTCATTTCAGGGGTTTTCCCCGAATTTGCATCAAACGTTTTAAATTTTGCAAAATATGTAAATTTTTGACATTGTCATTGGTCAGGTAAATTCTTGTAAAGCCTGGAAAACTCAGGAAAGTTAAAAATGAAATTTTTGGGAGAACCCAGCAACAATATCTCCTCGAAATGATTTAGATTAATCCCCTTATTCCATCCGTGTCAATAAGTAACGTAACATTTTTGTGATCTCTCGAAAATATAATTGGTGATGCTCTTATAATGCTTTTCTCATTAAGTAAGTTTCTATTCTACGAACGTTTTTGGGGGTCCCTACAAGTTCGTAAAAACAGGAGTTGACAGTAGCTGTAAATTATATTTAACAAAACCTCTGTCTGAGAGGAATAACTAATGTCAGCACTCATGAGAGAAAACTCAGTGGTTGAGCATAAACTTAGCTAATAAATTCTATAGCAAGAACTTCTCGGTACAATCCTGATGTTGAGAAACAATTTCAACTCGTCGGATTATTTGTACGACTTAAAAACCGATGTTTCTTTCGAAAAACTTTGTTTAGTTACAATAACTAGTACTCGTTTGAGAGACTAAGTGCTTAAGCTAATCTTACTCTACTGTTCTGAGCATAAACTTATCTATACAAAATTCCTATAAGGGGCCATTCAAAAAGGACGTCCGGAAATTTGCCTAAAATTGGACTCCCCCCTACCCCCTGTCCGCATTGTGAAATTTTCTCAAATTTGTACTCGGAAAACGTAAATTTTGTACTCTGAAAAGGTTGAGAATTTTGCCAATTTGTCCTCAAAATCTGGTGGAAATTTTGGAAATTTATTCTCGGAATCTGTTGACAATTTTTGCAAATCTAGACTGGAAAACAGTTGTAAATGTTGAATATTTTTACTTGGGAAAACGTGGAAAATGTTGCAAATTTGTCCTCGAGAAAACGTGGAAAAATTTGTAAAGATGACATCGGAAAAGGTTGAACATTTTGCGAGTTTATGCTCGAGAAAAATGAAAATTTTCCAAATTTTTTACGGTAAAATTTAAAAGTTTGCGAATGGACCCTGAGCTTTTATGTTCTCTGACTTTTCCAGGTTTTTCCTTGACTGGGGGTACCCCGTTTACTGACTTTTGCAATTTATAACCCACCTACGCGATATTGCGCTCAATTTCCATTTTACTTCGGGAAGTGATTTTATTAGGCATTTTTAATCGAGTGGACGTCCGAGTTTCATGGTCATACCCCCCTCCCTTCCCCTGTCCACGTTGTGTTCATGACTCAACCTATCCCTCCCTATCCTCTACATGAGGACGTCCTTTTTGAATAGCCCCTAAATGAAAAACCGGATAAGTGCAAAAGAGTTCTTCGCCGTAAGAGGTTTTCACTTATCTGAGTATGACCGCAATTTATTTGATCCAAATGCAAAAATCTCGCGGACCTTAAAACAACAACAACAAGAAATGTTGCCCGATGGCAAGCAATCACTGCGAGCGTTGGTGTTAGACTTGTTTGCCCACCCACGGAAAACAAGGCGTTACGACAACACCTTCTTCTTACTTCGTATATGGTTAAACCAGTAAGTAAACTTAGAATTTTAGAATCTTTTGATTGCCTTCAAGAGTTTAGATCAAAAGTACAACTTATATCTCAGAAATAAATAGCGAATGCGACCGTGTTTAGATAAGGATTAAGAAAGCAGACGCGGTATTTTATAGGACGAATTTTAATATTCTTTAAAATAAAAACGAGTCGTTCTTAGAGGCGAAAAACCAATCTGAAATCCTTTTTCCTATATTCTTCGAACCTCGTTAAGACGAATCTTGAGGGACGTCGACAATTTTTTTGTTTCGACCTTAGTTCGTATTATCGAAAGTCGGACCAACTAAAGTCGATAAGAACTATAGTTTCGTCGAAATTTTGGTCATGAAATCCACGGTATCACGCTGCGCTTTTGCTCCGCTCGCCACGCTACGCTTTTGGTGGATATCAGCTCGTTCGTGGCGCGCGTGACGTCGAGCAATTTTGGCGGGAAATGAGTATGTAGTCCCCCAATAATTTCATTTTCAACTTCCCTGACTTTTCCAGGTTTTAAAAAAAATTCGCCGACCAATGTCAATGCTATCCGCGATTTTGCAAAATCTGCCATTTTTTTAAAAAAAAAATTTAAAAATTAACGTAAAAAAAAAATAATTTACTCGGAAAATATTGAAAATTTATTTATTTTCTATTTACATTTATATATATTTTTTAGCTATGGTACACAGCCACTCGGTGTGTTTCAATGCGTGACGTACATTAGGTGAGTATAGGTCCACTTATTATCAGACGTCTAAACGAAATAACTTCTCAATAATTATCGATGTTATTACGCCGTTATACAACCTCGTAGCGTAAATACATTAAGAAATTTCGTTTAGCAATGAGTAATCATTGCTGAAATGGTGTTTTTGTCGCGTGAAACTCTAGTACCTCGCATTCCCCGAGTTTGCGTTTGGGAGCGTTGGCAGCAAAAAAGTTGAAATTTTTCAACTGTCGCGACATGTTAGCTCGGGCGCAGCACTGACCTTGCCACACCAATTCCACCGAGAGATTGGACCAATGGTGGACAGCTAGCTTAAGGAGGCAAAAGGTCGACCTACCGTCCGATAAAATATTTAAAAGGATAAACCTTCGTTCGTAGAAGTATATTCGGCTTTTATTTACTCTTATCCCACGCGCGGTCATCACAGCCCCCGGCGTCCACTTCGTTCTAAACGGTGAAAAGAAAGGACACCGAAAGCTAAGTTGGGTCCATCCTTAAGTCCATGCACGATGCAGATACGCGGCCATTGTTTTCTTCTCCGCATTATTAGTTTTGGCGAAAAGGCGTCCTAGGGGTTTGTTTATTAAAAGGAATGGCCGTAAATTGGATTAACGCTCGTATTATGAGCCGAATTCCTGACTTTTATTAATATATAAAGAGTCCCGGGATGAAAAGTGTAACGAAAGCGGCAGAAGAAGAGAGGGAGGCTTAAGAGCCACAAATGAGAAAGATGAAGAAGCCAAAGAAAAAAAGCAGCTGAAATTGCTAATTAAGTCGAGCCGCGGGATTTCGAAGCAATAAACGTCGTTTCTCTCAAAAAGGGCGTTGCGTTGTTTGCGTTTGAGCGCCATTCGAGACTCCCGTCTGAGTTCAGTCCCTGATTTATGAAAAATATGACGCGCCTTATTAATAATCAACATCATGACTTCGTAATTTACGCCGACGTTGTGAAGACATTTTTGGTTGGCAAACAGTTTTAATCGAACGTCGTCTGCTACTTTCATCAAGATTCTCTCAGACCTGGAAAAGTCAGGGAAGTTGAAAATGTCTGGTAAAGTCATGGCTTATTTTGAAAAAGTCAGGGAAATTCAACGCAGTCATGGCGATCCAACATTAATACTTCTACATGGTTAGCTTATGGCCCATTTTCTGAGTACAAATTTTCAAAATTTTCCACATTTTCCGAGTATAAATTTGTAAAGTTCTCTAGGTTTTTCCGAGTACAAATTTGGAAAATTTTCAACGTTTTCCAAGTACAAATTTGCAAAATTCTCCAGGTTTTCCGAACACAAATTTGCAAAATCTTCCACTTTATCCGAGGAATAATTTGCAAAATTTGTCACGTTTTCCGTGTAAAAATTTGCAAACTGTTCCACGTTTTCCGAGGACAAATTTGAAAATTGTCCGCGTTTTCCGAGCACAAATTTTCAACATTTTCAAACATTTTCCGAATATAAAATTGTCACATGTCACAGTTTTCAAAATTTTCGTTAGTGAATTTTGAAAATGAAATGTCTGGGGAACCCTGATTATGATATTGTTTTCATTGATGATCGTCGAAAATTACTGTATTTTATAATTTTTTTGTATAATATTTCAGTATTTTTTTATTGTATGAGGAACAATAAACACTGTGATTTTATATTCTTTGTTAACGTCATTGAAATGTCGTCTATTTTAAATATTTCTGAAATGTGATGCTCGGACTAGCTAACATGTTATAAAAGGATGAATATAAATGTTATACCATGACTCCGATATTTCAAAAATACTGAAATATTTATACTAGTAACTAGCTGGACGGCCCGGTTTTGCACAGGCTCAAATTACCAATAGCAAAAAATGAACTGTTCCCTATTAGGATTTTGAAATCGTCGACGTTTCCCGCGTAGTCTTATGGCGAATTCGACTCAC
>JAQGAO010001150.1:0-26323 GCA_034697705.1 Ommatoiulus sabulosus
CCTCTTATGAGGTTTGAACTCATGACCCCTGGTTTACGAGACCAGTGCTCTACCACTGAGCTAAAGAGGCGTAATGACCACTGCTCAGATGACCAGATTTAAAAAATATTAATAATACAAAATATTATAAATATTGCACACAGATGGACTTTTGCAAAGTTGTTAGTTTTTATAATAAAGTTGCCTCTTATGAGGTTTGAACTCATGACCCCTGGTTTACGAGACCAGTGCTCTACCACTGAGCTAAAGAGGCGTAATGATCACTGCTCAGATGTCCAGATTTAAAAAAAATATCAATAATACAAAAAATAATAAATATTGCACACAAACAACATGCATCGTCTCCTTTTCAGCTTAATGGCAGATCACTAGTCTGGTTAACCATGGGTCAAGAAATTAGTCCTCACAAGCGGCTTTGACTTTTTTTTATAATATATAATTTGTCGTTTTGAAGAAATAAAATATTTTAATTTCCATTTAAAAGTGAAGTCGCTACGCCTCTTTAGCTCAGTGGCAGAGCACTGGTCTTGTAAACCAGGGGTCATGAGTTCAATCCTCATAGGAGGCAACTGGTCTTTTTTAATAATTATATACAGTATTTGGGAGTTCTGAAGAAATGTAATGTATTAATTTCCATATAAATTTGGCGTTTCCAACCCTCTTTAGCTCAGTGGTGGAGCAGTGGTCATGAGTTCGATCCTCGAAGAAGGATGTGCGGTTTTCATATTTTTGCAAGATTACCCACTGAATATTGCAGGTTAAATTAAATTCTTTCTATAGCCTGTAATTTTATTTTTTATTTTTTTTTGAAAAATTTAATATCGGTACTCAAATAGGCGAACTAATTTCAGGAAAACTGCAATTTTCAGCGTTATGAACGGCCCCTCAAAACAGCAGCTTTAAACGTGTTACGACCTCTCAAAAAGTGTCTGTAGAATTGCTAGGGCCGTTCATAAAGGTCGACATTCCGCAGACTGCAATGTATAGCACATCTGCTAACCTCATTTGAAAATGGAGCTCTGTGATTGGCTATATATGTCTTACCCCTGTGAAAGCCCTTTTACCTTTATCATCATTACCTGCCATCATTTTTAAAATTAAATTAAATTTTTTTTTAATTTTACTAAAATAGTTCTTATTTTCAATTTGTGTAAATATGTAAAGATTTTTTCTAAATTGCGGCGTCAAGTTTTACAACTGAATATTTACATAGCCCTACCTCGTAAACTTGAAACTTATTTGAGAAAAAATGTAATTTTTCTAAGAATTACAGAATTACTTCCCTAGCAACTTTTAAGTTGCCTATTAAGTTGGACCACGATTATAAACTTGATACGAGTGAACATGGTGATGCAAAAATAAATGTTTGTAAAGTTTTTCACTTTTTGATGTTACATCAACATTTCAAGTAAAAAGTATGCAATTGCCTCCTATGAGGATTGAACTCATGACCCCTGGTTTACAAGACCAGTGCTCTGCCACTGAGCTAAAGAGGCACACACTCATCCATACGGAATATTTCATGTCGTACCATCTGGATGAAACATATGTTCATAATTTAACCTTCAACGAAGAAATGTTGAACAATGTATCATCCCAGTATGCGTAAAACCAGTATGTGCACTACGTGTCGGCACCTTTCAAACACATTCAAGGACATTCAGAACAGTTTTTTTTTAAAAAAAAAAAAGGTTGTCACAAATAAAGTGCCTCCTATGAGGTTTGAACTCATGACCCCTGGTTTACGAGACCAGTGCTCTACCACTGAGCTAAAGAGGCGCAGTAAATGCACATCAGATGTTCAGATTAAACAAATGATAAAACACAAACATGTTTAATCAACAAATGATTAAACATTTATAAAATACATCACGTCTGCATGCGGATGATCTTATTCAAAAAAAAATATTCTTATTAAAAATAATTTAAAGAAAATACATGTAGTAATACTTTTATTTTTAAAAGCCTCTATTCATCGTCACTAATGACTTGTCATGATAATGATGTAAACACTGTAATAACATCGTACGTTTTCTACCTGGAACCCATGAGAACTTTGAGAAGATTTAGTTTTATGCACCAAATTTCTGCAGGGTAATGAATTGAATTGAAATTTTAAAAAAATGTGCTGCCCCTGAATTGTTGTCAATTTATGTGCACAGACATGTACGTAGAGATTGCCAACACTTGTTGAAATCAGGGACAGCCAACTTTGACGGACTGATACGGTACTTTTCAGGCAGGACTCTTTAAAAATATCTAGTATTCTGAAATGCAAATTTTTCTATATTCCCGAACTTATATTTTTATGCTCCTTATGTAGTGTTGTTAAAAAAGAGAGCAAATTGAATTTGTAATTTTAGTTTTATTACATTAATACTTACCAATATTCCCTAAGCAATAACAATTCATATTACCATCAATTGTCCAAATACTTGCCTGTCACACTTTTTTTTAACAATTCTGGCTTTCACTCCACTCGAAAATCCCTTGAGAGAGGCTCAGAAAGCTATCCTAATTTGCTGGTTTTTGACGGTTACGTCTTATGACAGCAAAAGATTTCACATCACCCCACGCCTCGCGACACCAAGACGAACATTTTACAGGGGTGTCACATGGTTATCTGAAACATCGCCTCCCAACAGCATGGCAATTTTCATATCTTTAATTTTGAATTTTTATCTATTTTTAAACCAGCCAGGTGACAAGTCACTGAAAAGTGCTCTTGAAAGTTATTTATAGGCTTGTAAAAATGAATTTGGTATGCCATGAAAACGATATTTTATCAAAAAATTACTTTAGTAAGTTTACATTTGAGGGGTCAACTTGCCCAATTCTAGTCTTCCAGAGATTCAAACCTGCGAGTTCCTGTTGGCCATTTATCAAGAATTATTGCCCTGCTTGCAATGCTTCAAAGATACTGCCAGATATTAAATAGAACATAAGAAAGTCGTTTTTCTCTAAGGCAAAATTCTTCTGTATGAAGGTAAAGATGGAGATCATTCAAAATCTAAACATCATTTCCTTTATTTTCCATTTTGAACTAATTCCACATCAACTTTTTAAATGAGATTCTCAAATTTCTTGAAAAGTTGAGGCAAAGTCAGAAAGAAAATATGTGCATCAAGGAATAAAGCATTCTTTTGTGTGTTGCTAAGATGTCTGAAGCATCATCGACCAAAGAGCGAAAGTAAAAGCAGAGTTTACGCATCTGTTTCCTTCTTTAGTCTCGCTGATCGGATTTTCCCAGAATTGGAAAATTCTCAATCAAATAAGAGGTACATTTTTCATTAGTTTTATGACCATCTTAGAAAAACAAGTTGCCTACCTTTTTCGATTGATGCTTGCAAATCACTTGAATCTCAAAGAGTCCCAGCAAGGGAAATATTAGCTAATATCGATCATCTTATTTGGGTTTTCCATGATCAAATTAGCATCTTCAGGTTGCATCTTTGTCGGATCCAGTAATTTTCGGCAAGTGATTATACCATTGATGATATGTTCCACTGTCCAGTGCTTCCTCAGAAGCGCATGTTCTAAGTCAAATGGACCGTAGCGAATCTGCCGTAATTTTGTACACACGGCATTGGACTTTAGGTTGAGTCCAATCTCATGGATCAGGTTCATCAAATAAGCATCGGATTCGTTAATGCACTGCACTTCTGCAATATTGAAAAAAAGGACTGAACCTTATCCGTATGAATAAAACTGAGCACATGCGAGAACTCACTGGAGCATAAGCTTCAAATATGCAACACTTTAAATTGATTGTTTCCAGTTTGAACTGGTCTCAGATTCTTATTTGGGGAAACCATTTCTCGCGTATGTGTATAACATATTAAAGAAACAAGTTACAACTGACGGAATTGTAATCATTGCAGGTCTAGGCTTTAGCAACTTTTTATGGCAATGACTGAATTTCAAAACTATCTTACCTAATGTGAATTCTGGCATTTGCATATCGATGCACTTGATTCCATAGAGAATAGGGGCAGATTTGGTGGCTGGCCTAATTGGACCTTTGCTTGCCATTTCATAGGCCTCCTGACTCTGTATGTCCAGTCCCATGTAGCTGAGGACAACGAAATTCGCAAATTGGTGAATAAGTCAGAAGTACAAAATTCAATCTTAAAGAAGAATCTTACGGTACATTTTATGAATAATTCTAATAAAAATGAAGGCATTTAGAATGGTGATGCCACTATAAATACATTTGAATCTACATAAAAATTGGATAACTAAAAAAAAACAAAAACACCAGGGCAAATCTGTGCTTTCCTGAAATTTTTTTAAAGTAGAACTACATTTGGGGCTGCACAATAAATGATGACGCTTTCATCAGAATTTAAGGAACGAGGACATCATCATAATTTAACAAATGCCGTCATCATCCAGATTTAAATAACTGAATTTGGATGAAAGACGCCATCATAAAGAGTTTTAATGAATGACGTCATCCTAAGAAATTTTTAGAATGACGTCAGATACAAAAAAAGTTTTGAATGTCGCCATCAGAATTACAATGGATGACGTCGCTCATTCATTACAAATGACCCATTTTCCTGACATTTCTTCAGGAATATTTTCGTACATGTAATCGGGCATTTTGTCTGTCGGACAATTAATCGGTCATTTTTAGAGCATATAATCGGACATAATTGGACAAATAATTGGACATTTGTTTTATGCGAGATAATTTTATGCTTTTACTTTTTTTAAGTATTTTAACAAGGATTTTATGTGGTCAAAATAACGTTGTAAAATGAGGGATGCACATAAGAGAGAACGAATAATATATTGTTAGTTATTTAAGCAATAGTTTGACGTTTCTGTTGACGAAATTGCAGATGCAAAATTAACAATAGTCCCTTACCTGAACATTTGTCGTTGATGGGCAGCTTGGATAGATGACAGGAGATGATCTAACTTGAACTGTCTTATGTGACCTGTAAGCAAAATGTGTGCAATATTATTAATCTTGGGAGTCAGATAGACTAAAAATTAATGCCCCGTTTATGATTATCATACGGGTAAAAATACTGTGAATATTCAATCAGGCAGATATTTCCCAAATAAAGTAATGTTGACAACCAATTAAAAAAATCTTTGTGATTTCTGAAGATCTCGTTATTTCGTTTTGGAAGAATGATGTTTTAAATTGACTTTTAAATAAATACCATCTTTTGAATAATATGTAGTGGTAATCCACAACCACCAACTCATTAAGTAGAAGCTTACCATAGGTCGACTTCTCCGCGAGTCTGCCACTTGCGTGGAAATTGTCAGTAGCAATTCCAAATTTACCGCAAATATGGTAGGACTATGAAAAATACATTATTTTTTAAATCAGCCGATAACATTTTTTCATAAAATACGATAAATCGGCACAAAGTGCATTCAACTGATCGAGTATATTCAGACTCGTTTTAGAATTTCTGATGTCAATGTGCAACCCTTAGATGTTTAACAAATATTAAACAAATTTCTTCGTTTAACTTCCATTTCTACACTGAACATCCAAATCATGAATGCTGCTTTACCATTAATACAATATATAATGTTAAACTTGCCTTCAGATAGTTTGCATATGTTAAACGTCTCACCGTTTGTTCACAGTTGATGCCAACAACTATTTAAAGTACATATAAAAATGTAAATGTCAGTACTTGGCCAATAAACTGGTGGTTTAACTCCGACTATATATATAGCATACATGTATGTCTCACTTAGGTTTAACAACTAACTGAAGTTTTTTAAAAAAATACATATGTTAGTACGTACCACATAAACCAGAAGTATTAGGTCCAATTATCTTTGGCCAAGAAACCTTAAAATCCTGCAGTTGATATCGTGGGCCAACGACTGCTGTATTGTCAGCAAGGCTAGGAACATTTGTAACAGATAACCCGGTTTCAGCTGTAGGGTCATCCTCAATCTTAACATAGTTTTCTGGTGGCCTCACTTTCATAGCATTTAAATCTGTAAAGAAAATATCATATGGTAAAAGCATCACTCATTATATTGTAAAATTTGTTACAAAATATTCAACCAGCTCATAGCATTTTTTTTAAATTGCTAAATAAAAACCAAAGATGAAGCTTACTTGCAAAGTACTTTTGGAATTCGCATTAACACTATAATGGAAAAAACTGGATCCATAGTTTAGTTTAGTTTAGCATATTATCACCGCGCCGTGGCCTTATGGTGATTTAGGGTTGTCTCAGAGAGACAGAAGTGGGTTGTCTGCATGATTTTTGATAGGATAGGAGGGACGGTCATGGCCGATTTAACATAGGAACTATCCCAGCATTCGCCTGGAGAAATTGTGGGAAACCATGAAAAACCTCAATCGAGGATAGCCGACCCAGGAATCGAACCTGGGTCTACCAAATGCAAGACGAGGATGCTAACCTTTTAGAAGATGGTCAAGCATTCGCCTGGAGGAAATGTGGGGAAACCATGAAAACCCTGCAATCAAGGAAAGCTGACACGGGGATCGAAACCGCGTCTGCCGAATGTGAGGCGAGCATGCTAACCATGCATGCATGCACTCAGCCACCTATTATGCTTAGAACACACATTGTAATGCAGATTATTTGCCATGGCCAGAGCAAATTTAGTGCTCTAGCTGGGACATCACACTTTATAAACTGAAACTTGGTTTCCGAAAATGGAATGCAAGTTTTTAAACTGTGCCATTTAATAACCGGATATCTGAATTGGAAGTTTCAGTTAGTTTTCTTGGTGGTGTACATGTTCCTATACCTATAGTCGAAAGGCTATGGGCCAAGCTAGACCAAGTGGGTTGGCATTATAATAATGGTAAATTCTCTAAAAATCGGCCATGACATTGACCTCCTTTTCTGCAGCGGTTCTGAAGCTTTTTATCTCTTTTTATATTATCTTGTCCTTTCATGAGCTTCGCATATACGTCTTGATACACTAGTATTAAAATGCACCCCCGCAACATTTTGATGGAAGTGCACATGTATGCTTACCACGACAAACATTTCCTATTATTCTGTCTCTCAATGCGTACATAGTCATCTCTGTTGGCTTATACACACAGAATATGCCTTCCAATAATTTCCACGCGTCGGGGGCGTACGAAATTCGTAACATGTTGTTGTTTTATCATTTATATCGCGACTTCGAAAACTGAATTTTTTTAAAATCACACACGCGGATCTAACTAGAGGGCGACACTCCGCTTTAAAAGGATGTTTTTCCTGGAAGTCTCGAAAATGTCATAGATTCGTGAGCGCCATTGTGACAAAGAAAAAAAGCCAAATGTGTCATCGAATACTGAACATATAAGCTAGCAAAATGTGACACTCTACTTAAACACTGGTCAGATATTTGTGGGTGCCCTGTGGACGCTTCCACTGGCGCCCTCTATAGCACTTGATGTCTCTGTGATCATGGCTGCAAGGATGCTTTTTCGTCAACCTCTGGGGATTCGCTTGTTTTCTTATCAACTTTCGGGTATGGAACAACATTTTTGTTTACGAAATTTGGAGCCACTAAGCCCGGGGCTTGATCATGTAAAGTTTAAACTAACTTAGGCTCATTCAGTTTATTGTTTATTAGAAAGCTTACCTGACACCTATAGCTGCATGCTTCCATTTTTTTTTTCGACAATGTTGGCGAATTTTATCACAATTTTGTTATTTATCGACAACTGCCTATAATTTCAAATTGTAGACTATTAGTAAAATTTGCAAAATTAACACAGAATTTCTAAAAGTTCGACAATATTTGCTAAAGTTGGGACAAGCAGATTCCATAGTCTACTATAATCATACGAACTTACTAATATCAATACATGTAATGAATATGCCAGAAGGGACCGAGTGTGCTAAAGTTGGACAATTTCTGCTATATTTGGGCAATGTTTAATAAAGTCGCACCTTCGACAATTTTCAAAATTTCTTAGTACACTATACTCGATTATTTCCTATTAAAACAAATAAACCGAACTATGAATGAATCTTATATTTATTTCTTGAAGCACACTAATAAACTAAATTATTGCTTAGACTCCCGCAATTGATTTTCTAGGTCGTTTATGTGCGTCATTACTTCGATTAACAGCTTATTAATTGCAGTACTTGAAGGCAAAAGTACGATTTCCTTCAATTCCTGGCATTTGGGGTCGCTTTCAATTTCCGCGACTTCCTGTGCAAATTTATTCACGTCTTCTTCGGCGACTTTTGAGTCATTTGATTGCCCTTCCTGTTCGATGTTTTCGGTGACCGTACCCTCCGGTTGAACTCTACTGCCAAAACTTTCGATAAATTCTCTGAAAAAAGTGAGGCGATGAGCCAGGAGAACCTCCGGATGACTTTCACACTCTGCAATCAACGTTCTAAGCGCATTAAACGTGGGATTTGGTACCTCACCACCTACACTTTCGATATATGTTTTGAAAAAAGAGAGGCCAGGCGAATGCATAAGTTCCGGACGAGTTTGACATAACTTAACTATACACTTAACTTTGTCGAAGTCATCGTATTTACGATATTCGGCCATTTTTCGTGGAGAAAGATTTCAACAGCAAGTGCACCGAATCCATGCAAAGAACAAACTGCTTCATACCTACACTTGTCTTGAATATTCCTTCAACATTATATGACTACTCAGGTTACATGTAATTGCAAGGTTAATACTTTATTTCTGAGTTATATTTCACAGTTTTTCGTCCATATCACTCCCTTGAGGCCTCGAACTTGCTCGAAGTATGCTATACAAGGTGTATCTGAATGTCTGCACAAACTTTGGAAATACTCTAGGTTCCAGGGAAGTATACAAGCAAAAAATATCCATTAAACAGTTTTCCTGCAATGGCTGAAGATGCAGGAGAAATAATCAAAACAACAATACAATAACCCCTACCATATGACATTTGTCATATGCATTGCCACCGAGCAACAGAACATTCACATACACTCTGTATATGGTAATATGTGGAAGTGCAGCAACTTGTGTAAACTACAGGAACTTGCACAGGATATTATGGGTTTTATGAATTAATGGCACATTCGGATCGTCAATCTGATGTGCACCGGTGTAGGCTACAAGGTGAGGCATAAGTCTGTAAAGTCTTGTTGCGCCTGCTGCCTGCAATAGTGCCGATTTAACAGACTTATGTCTCACCTTGTAGCCTACACCGGTGCACACCAGATTGATGATCTGAATGCGCCATTAGATAGTCCTGTCCAAAACATCCAAAAGATACTCCAAACTATTTCTGAATTTTGTCTTTCTAACGATTGATTTTTATCAGTTTTAAGGCAAGGATCTGCTAGGGAAAGTACAGTTTCTTTGAGTGCGCCACCAAATACAGATGACATCGAACAAATTCTTGAGCAGAGAACTCAGGATTTGGTAATCTCCGAATGCTGATTTCGTTTTTAAATTAATTTTTCTTGATTATTACTATTGTCTAATGTATGTTTTATGATTTCAAGCCTGTGATAGATATGGCGAATCCATATAAGAAGGATAAACCACTTTGCGTCTTGTGCAAGTTTCAAATTGAGCTGAATTACAAGGTTAGGCGTGTGGTTATTTGTTTCGTTTATAGAAACTAGAATTTCAAACAAGATTCAAAGGCTCGCTTAGAGAATTGACAATATATTAATGTTTTATTTGCTTGAAAAAAATAAGCTTTTGATTTGCTTTTTTTATAGAATACAAAACTACTATCTCAGTTTGTCTCTCCGTTTACTGGCCGCCTTTACAGTCAAAGTATCACCGGACTTTGCGAAAAGCAGTATAAAAGAGTCGGAGATTGTATCGAACAAGCTAGAGGGTGTGGTAAGCTGACTTTTTACAGTTATTGTAGTAATTAAAAGTTGAGTATGATATTCAACAAAAAGTTTGAGAACTAAATCTTTTTACCCTCGCAAGTAAATGGAAATTTTGTACACCATGATAATTTTAGCAAACAAATTTGTTCGCTAAATATTTACGTGTGTAGTGATCTCAGTTTTACATTTGCTTATTAATCAAATTCTCTAGAAAACCAAACTTTTATGCTTATATTTTTTCAAAAACTATGTGTATCGGTAAGTGTGTGTCACTACTTTGTAAGTTTTATTGAAATTTATTTGATTTTTATGAAATATTTCTTTTGTTTTGTGGATTAACCGAAGGACTTGGTTTTCAAAGTTCCCTGAATTATCAAGAGAACCGTGTGTTCACTCGTCCAACAAATTTGGAAAACAACATGAGGAACTAGAGTTAAATTGGATAACACTTGCTATGATGCTTGAAATTTTTTGAATATTGTCCTGTCTCGATTTTGCAAAATCGTGGATAACGTTGGCATATTTCAATTTTGACAATGTCATTGGTCAGAAATTGGTTTAAAAACTGGAAAAGTAAGGGAAATTGAATATGAAATTTCTGGGGGAACCCTGTACAAATATGAGGAAAATTCAAGAATGTACCTTGAAATGTGTCTTGGTGGATTCTGCATGCTTGATAGTATCATCAGAAATTTCTAATATCGTGTATATTGATATTATCTTCCAATTCAGTATTTTTAATTTTCATTATTTTGAGGTTTCATGCCATACATCCACAAGGAGCTTGCTTTCCTGAAGGACCCACAACTGTGTACTTCTACAACGTCGGCTAAGAAGAGAAGGCGGTAACCTCTAGTGAGAGCATGATAATTACTGTTTAGTGTGAAGTGATAACTGAGGCTCAGGAGTCCATGAACTCATAATGCAAATACCTTGAATGGAAAATATTACGGAGAATTAGCAATTGAATGTATTTGGAAAAATAATTTCAAAAGAGACTGAATTTTATTTACTGCTGATGTTCAATAAATAAATTGCTTAATTGTTTTTAATATGAGAATGTGCTTAACATGTGATTTTTGTCAAAGGGGTCAGGCCACAGTTTGAATTATTTCAAAAAATATATATGTTTTAAGTAAGGAATACATAAGACAATTTTTTTGCTGAATTTCAGATTTAATTTTTATCTTGGCTGAAAAATCATGTTTTATTAGCAGCAAATTATGCAAAATCAAATGTTCTGAATCAGTTTGGTATTTTCATTTTTAAAATCCCTATTTGGTCAAATTTGCAGAAATATACCCCAGAACAGGGCAATTTATTATTTCTTAAACTTCAGATGTAAATGGAATATATTATTCTCATAATGTAAAAACAACAACATTGAAAGTGCAGTTAACTTGTTTCATGATACATGAATCTGTTAGTTTTACTGTTGCTGGTATTTGCTTGAAAACCCTAACTGTCTGTGAGTGTGGGATGCTAGTACAATAAAATTTTGTTAATAAACGATTACTCAACATGTCACCATTAAATGCATTTTTTATTAAGCGTATGATTAATATTACGGTCAAGAATATTTACTAATTATGATGCGAGTTCTGCATATGCACTGCTAGCATCATAAATAATTTATCTCCCTAACACTTGATGAAAATGAAATTTATCGACAATAATATTTACTGTTTAACATGTCGAAAATGTTTGCACGGATTGCATGTGTATTAGGATCCATTTTCACGAAAATCGGACTGATTTTAGTCATCATGGATGATCATAGGCATCCAAATTGATGCAAAATTTAATACTCGTGTCATTTTTGTGGGCGCCATTAAATTATGGTTTGGATTTATTGAAGGAATTGAATGCCAAAGTATACAGTAAGTTTTTTGAATGAAAATTTGGACTATTTTTTGATTTTGAGATTGACATTTAGTGGCAAAATTCAACTATATATTATAACCGTTAATGGATTTAATAGGGGTACTCAGACAGAAGCTTTACGGATGACACTTTTGGCAGTCGTGACGTCACGTGTGCTAGATCGACACTTAATTGATTTTTAAAAAATAATTCCTTTCCATATGCACACGTGACTTTACCACTGTCAAAAATGCCAATCATTAAGCTTCCGAGTACCCCTACAGTATTTAACTGTAATATTTAGTTAAAATTTAGAATAAGCAGTGCAATATACATAATTATATATTAATTTTAAATCCTTTCAAGGTGACTGTTTTGATTTCTGCGAAATGTGTCTTAATTTTATGTACTGCATTTTTTAAAAAAATAATACAGAATGATATTTAACTAATCACTTTCACATAGGATTTATATTTACTGCAAATTTAAAGAATCAATGAATTTGTTAGACTTTATTTTATTTTATTTGTTAGAATATGTATTTATTGTAAACTTAAAGAATCAATGCATTTGTTAGAATTTATACAAGTGCTTACTGTAAATTCAAATAATCAATGATGATTTGATAGAATTTATATTTACGCAAATTCAAAGAATCAGATAAGTAGTATTTAGCTATGTCACGTATTTTGTTGAGAGCTAGAATTCCTGATTAAATAACATGCAAAACGACCGAGCAATCGTCGTTAACTTTTGGGAGAAAAAAAACTGAATGCCTCCTGTGAGGTTTGAACTCACGACCCCTGGTTTACGAGACCAGTGCTCTACCACTGAGCTAAGGAGGCTACGGTGGGAAAACATTGAAACTCGTGTATGCTAAGATGGCCTAGTCACTTGAAAGCGTTGAACTGGGACTTAGCGTCCTTAAAATTACCGCATGGTGGTGCTGAATGCATGTTCTCGATGGCTTTCGACATGCGGGTAAACTATTTACGGTTGGACCGAACTCCTTAGGCAGTCTTGACTTAATATGTCAAATAAAAATGCTAATATGATTTATTATTTATAGTTATTCAAATAATACGGGCTATTTTATTTTAAAAAAAATTGTGAAACAAGTAACAGTAATTAACCACAGGCTTGCATCGCACCAAGTGCTGGTTTATGTAACAAATGCTATAAAGAAAACAACAAGTGTCGTTTATTTTACGAATGGCGCAAAATAGCTTTATTTTTTAAAATTTAATTTCGATGTTTCGGAGTTACAGTAATTGTAGGATTGAAACTTTAGATATAATTATCGACATCACATTGAACAAGCATACGGCTTGTGAAATTGTGAATCAACGACGCACGACAACTGCTGCCTTTGCGCAAGCGCACATTAAATGTACGATTGAGCGGGTTTTATAAATTATAAAATTATATATAATTTATATACATGTATACAGTGTACATGTACAGTAAAATAATACAAATATACATAGTAATAGTTAATGGAGTACTGTTTTATTGAATGCATTTATATATAGTGATAATTAATGAAGTGACATAATTCACCATTTTCATTTTGAGATGTTGCACGATTTGAATGATGGCAAAATAAAGCGATTATAATACTTCTTTTTTTTTGCCCATTTTTTTTTTTTTTTTAAAAAAAAAGGTGCACGTTGAGATTTCCTCGTTATTTCCAATTTTATAGGATTAAGCTAAACAATACAAGGAATGAGACAATCGTAGCCGATTTCTAGAAAAACTGGACAAGTATTCGAGCAACTTTGCAAAAAAAAAAGCAGGACACCTGACCTCGGATTCGAACCCGAGTTTAACGAATGCAACCCTGAGTGTTTAACTCAGCTGCTTGTTGTGGTAAGTGACAAAAATATACTTTCGTTTTTCGTTTTCAAAATGGCGCCTATGACTGTCGTCTTGCGTCCCTGCTTTGTGAATCATGCGTTATCTGCGTCATAATTGCCACTGCTTGTTGTTCTTTTTTCAAATCTCTTTGCACACTTTTTTTTTAAATGTTAAATTTTTAGAGTTAGAATAAGATGTTATTGATTCTTCCCGCCCCCAAGAAACCAATGAGCAAAGCAGAATACATGGTACTCTTTATCTTTGGTGCCTGATTCAGAACTGTGTCCAAGCTTATACAAAAGCCAGATGGTATTATCTCATAAGAGTAATTTACGAATGGTTTTTTTTAGTACTGTTTTCAACTTTTATTTTCATTCAAAATTGCAAAGTAACGTACGTCTTACTTTAATTGGAACTAACTTTTATTGAAGTATTGTAGCTAATCGCCAGATGCTGATTGTTCATTATAAGAATTGTGCTTTATTTAGGAACATGCAAAAAAACAAGAATTCAGTTTTATTTACGTGAAAACTACAACGAAAGAAATATCAATTTGTGATTGTGACGTGCTAATAATTACGTTCAAGGAAACACATTGAATATGAGGCAAGCAGCGTTGCCAAACAGGTAACTACGTTAATGATTGTTCCCCGAAGCAAACTAGAGCCAGAACCTACTTTGTTTCCATCTTTGGACTTTTCAGGTTTCACGTGACCTTCGTGGTCATCAGGTTCTGTGATGAAATATCCATAATTTGCGATTCCGCACAAATTGTTGCCCATGGCCAGCTTCATGTATCCATTATCACCCCAGTCTGTCCCCCAACTGAAATAATTTGGACAAATAACAGATTTTCATGGAAAGTGAAATTGGAAAGCAGCAAATAGTGTCATTTGAGGCGTTGTCTAGAAGTATATTTGGAAGATAAAATAGTTTTGGGCATAGAATTTTAAATTTATTACAAAAAGAACTTCGTACAGAACCTATTATAACCATATATTTTCACATTTGTTTTAGAAGTAGGCCTAACTTCGGAGCTGTGGATTTTTCGTTTTTTGTTTGAATTTCCCAAAACAAAATTCCAATATCCCAAATTGAATTTACCTGTTTTTGATTATCCAATAGTCTTTTCCAAAACCAACAACTGTTACAGCATGGGTAGGCTTCGAGTTTGATGCACAGTCTTTGTCATTGTAAATTCCTAGTGAAAAATATAATTAATATTGACATAAAAGTGGATTTTTTTCCCACATACATTATGTACAGCTTTATTTTAAAAATAATTACAGTTTATGGGATTACAGTAAAATAAATTTGAAAGAATATACGATATATTTGGCAAGTTTCTTCATATTCTGTTTAAATGAGAAAATTAGACTTCATGCTTTAGAAATTGTGAACCATGCTGTCCTAATGGTCCATTTTGTATGAGAGTTTTTGAAAGTATACAGTGTAGTTGTAGGCACATAGAAATAAGTAGGAAAAAGCGCCATCTAGTGATCAATACACAAACGGGCAAAAATAAAGTTTTTACTAATTTATAATTAATGCGTGCAAATAATAAAAATGTGAAATCCACACTTCTTTACCATATTACTATTTTTAGCCTAAAAGTATATTTTAAAAATTCTAATAATAGATCACTAGACATATCCCATGCAGTGCTTGAATAATATATGACAGATATTCCAAATTAACACTGACTTTTAGGTTGATGTAAACTGTTTAATAAGTATTTACCGCTTTTGTAAAATTTGAAAGTTTTAAGATCGGTGTTGATGGAGACAGAAACTGGCCCATATCTGACGACTGCTTCCTTCAGCTGCTTTTCTTTTTGGTTTGCTGTGCTCCACCTGGAGTCTACTCTAGCACACTTGCCAGTGAAATTGAACAGAGTACTTTGATCAGGGGACAGCGATTTATTTATAAGACATGTTCCTCCCTGTGCACACAAAAAATCACTGATATTACTTGCATTACTTAAACAGGGTACCCCAGACCTGAAAACCTGGAAAGGTCAGGAAACTTGAATATGTTGGGAAATGTCAGAAAAAAAGTCAATGAAGAATGACTTATTTTGAAAAACTCAGCGAAATTTAACGTATTCATGTTGTCACGATCCAAATGAGTGCTTCTACATGGTTAGCTCAGGGCCCATACGCAAACTATTTTAAATTTTCCCAGTACAAAGTTTCAAAATTTTCAACCTTTTCCTAGAACAAATTTACAAAGTTTTTGACATATTCCAAGGAGAAATTTGTAATATTTTTAGATTATTTCCGAAGACAAAATTGCCAAGTTTTCCACGTTTGGAGAGTAAATATTTTCAAAATGTTCAACAGTTTCCGAATACAAATTAGCAAAACTTTATAGATTTTCCGGTCAAATTTTCCAAAATTATTTCAGGATAATTTTAAAA
This sequence comes from Ommatoiulus sabulosus, assembly GCA_034697705.1. NCBI lineage: Eukaryota > Metazoa > Arthropoda > Diplopoda > Julida > Julidae > Ommatoiulus > Ommatoiulus sabulosus. Next base: position 15,952 of record JAQGAO010001150.1, read on the forward strand.
TTTTGTTTTATTTAACATAATTATTTTCAAAATTGTCATTAGTAAATTTTTAAAAATATTGACTGTTGGCCTATGTCAATTTTGACATTGTTAAAACGAGACCCATAGGCCCTCAGGGCCCATTCACAAACTTTTTTAAATTTTCCCAGTACAGAGTTTCAAAATTTTCAACCTTTTCCGAGAACACATTTACAAAGTTGTTTAGATATTCCAAATTGTCCCATTTTCAAAATTATTTCATGCCAATTTAAATTTTTTTTCTATTTAACATAATTTTTCTCAAAATTGACATTAGTAAATTTTGAAAAATATTGACTATTGGCATATGTCAATTTTGACATGGTCATTAATGGCAGGTAATTTTTTTAAAAACCTGGAAATTTAAGTCATGGAAGTAGAAAATAAAATTTTCTATAGGAGTAATGGGACCCTGTTAAATTATCTTCGTAAAAAATGTTCATGGATGATGGTCGACCACTGGGACATGCATGCTTACATCAGTTCTAAAAATTTAATAACATCTTATTCATCATTGATTATGCGAGGGAAAAAAAGCTCACTTTATATTTGTAAGTGTATCTTTCACTAGTTGCCAAGAGTCCTTTCGAAATTTGGAGTATTTTGAAAGCGTCGGGTACTCTTCGGTCTTTTCTGCAGCTGTCTTTAGCGGGACTGAAATGACAGTCAATCAGTTGCTGTGGGCTGAATTCCACCAGCCTTTTGTTTTTGTAAGCGAACCAGCCCTCTAAAACGGCAATCTATAAATGAATCATTGTCACACGTGACTACATTCTTACACAGTCATTTTGGATTGAAGCAATTCCTCGTTGAATTCCATAATTTTCAATGTGGTATTTCGCTTACCGCACTGAAGGCCCAGCAGCTTGAACATGGGCCCTGATCGTGCACTCTGCCAACCCTGTATGGCGGTGATCTCCAGTCCAAAGACTGGACAAATCTGGGTCTCAAGATCAGTTCCTTTATTGGACATGGCCAATCCGAGTGCAGAATGCTTTCAGAGACGCAGCCTGACGTTTTGCGGATATATCTGAAATCCGTCTGGAATTGAACATTTTATGGTAAAAATTGTCATTTGTGCCTTAAAAGTTGGAGTATCAAAACAGCCCTTGAAGAAAAAGCTTATTTTTATTCTATATGAGAAGCGATATGCTAGACAAATTATCCAAAATTAATTAAGAGGACCATAAAGCAGGATGTCATATTAATTTTAGTAATTACTGTTCCAAATTTCTTGTTTATTGCAAGTTTGAAGTTGTCTCTAAAGGCCATTCGTGTTGTGCGATTTTTTATATACTCCAAATTCAGTAAGAAGAAATTTCTGGATTTCGTTTCCTCGTCTGTGTTGTTATATCCTGAAAGTCGTAAACCATTTCCAATAATTGATTAATCATTTTAATATTAAATACGTCATAGTTTTAGAACACTCACTCAGGTGGTATTTGTATTTGTAATTTTGCCACTCTTTCAGTTTGTAGGCTGCATCAGGCATCGAGGCAATAGCAACCACTGGCTTCTCTGTTTTTTTATTCAGAGACTTGACCTTTCCAGAACTTGCTGAACTTTGTCCACAAATGGCACTTATGAGAACACCGAGTAAAAGCAACCCCTTTAACTTGCCCATCTTTCCTGCAGGGGTAAAACACTGGAAACCCTGGAAAAGTCAGGAACTTAAACATGTCTGGGAAGAATGACATTTTGAAAAAAGTCAGGGAAATTCAATGTTTACGAAGTATTTTCAACAGTTTCCAATGACAAATTTGCAAATACGATTTGCAAAATTTTTAACAATTTCCGAAGATAAACCGGAAACTTCTGAAAGTTTTACTTTCAGAAGTTTCGATCTTTTCCCAAGACAAACTTGCAATATTTTGCAAATATTTGATAGTTTCTGAGGACAAATTGTACAATTTCCACGTTTTCTGAGCAAAATGTTTTTCGAGTAGAGATTTGTGAAATTTTCAAAAGATTCCTAGGACAAATTAGCAATATTCTCAACTTTTTCTGTATTCAAATTTGAAAAATTTCCATTCTTTTTGAGTAAAAATTGAAAAACTTTCAGCATGTATCGAATACAATTTTTTTAAATTGTCGGACGTTTTTCATGCTACTTTTGTAAAATTTTCCTATGCTAATTTTGAAATTTTTTCACAATTGTCATTAGTAACTTTTGCAAAATATTTGACATTGTCCTGTGTAGCTTTTGCAAAACTTGAAAAGTCAGGGAAGTTGTATTAGAAATTTTTAGGGGGAACCCTGATACAGAGGCAATGTCATTTGAAGCGTCTTGGTAAAATGTATAGTGTGCTTGAAGGTCTTCACGAGGATCTTTGCATATATCTTTTGTCGAATTTTTGAATATTTTCAAAGTAAAACATGGGACGTTTTGAACTTTGATAACAAACTTTGTATTCTATCTGTCGAATCTATGAAAATTAATACGAAACCATTTCTGCCATGGAGTATATGCGTCGTTTGACATTATGGTGAATTATATACAGTAACTCATTTTGGAAGAGTAATCCATAAATAAACAAACAAACATTTTGGAAGATTTAATTTTGCAAATTAAATGGGTACAATTATACAAATAACAAGATTAATTCATTAACTTTAAAAGTACAAGAAATAAGTGCGAGGTATTCTGCATTGCAATAACTTACATTATATATTTCAGCTTGCAACTATTCATCCGTTGTTGTTAGTTTTGTATTCTTCTATCTTTGTTTCATATTTGAGTCTGTTGAAAAATTCAGAAGAATGTACAGAAGGCCTTACGTAATGAAGATTTTTCATTTTCACATCCAATGAGATACGATTTCTTAATCTCTTTATACAAATACAAGATAAGACGGTTTACAAAGTCAATGTCATTTTTTTTTATTTTTGATGTATACAAAGTATATACTGTTCGTATCTTTAACAAACAAAGGGAATTTTATTTTGTAAAATAACCTACAACAGTATTGTTTATATACAGTAGGCCTATATTCATGCGTCTTTGACCCATTTTGTTGAAAAAAATGAAGTTTTAAAAGTTAAAATTATAAAGGTTAAAATTTGGGTGGATATTTTAAAATTGATTTAATAGCAAATTACACATTTTCCCATTTCAGCTTTAATATCAATTTGAATTTTTATGGAAAATAAGATTAATTACTTAAAAATATTATGTCATATTTTCTTACTAATTGAATTAAAAATGCGTGGTAATTAAACAGTATTTAATAAAAAACAGATAGAAAACGATTTTTTCCCATGAAACTGAGCAATGTATTTTATGTAATAAACAGTAATGTGGTTTATGAGAACAGTTCAGATAAATATTGCAGTCATAAATGCTTTCCAAAATGCTTGGATTTTTGCAAGAAATTTAGCTAATAAAATTCATGTGACATTAGCAATTAGTGTTTAAATTTTAGACTTTTGATTGCAAATTTCAACATATAGGAAATTCTATATATTTACGTTACTTGGAATTAGTATTTAATTGTATTTCTTTGTACAAAAAATAAGGGGGTATTCTAGTGATTCTTTCTAAATAAATGGGAATTTTTTTCGAAATAGTTTAACATGTGATATTTTCAATAAAACATTTTTTTTTTTAGAAAACACATATAAACAGAAAAAAGAGTTTCTGTTATGCTTTCCAACAATTAATCTTGCACATATATATTTTAGAATGAATTTTTTTAAATTTAAATATATAATTTTTGCAACACTAAATGATATTCTTTTGTTGGAATGCTCATCATACTGCATATACATGTATGTGTAGTATATTGTACAACAATACAATAGTTGTGAAAGTTGCCAAAACTTACCCTTATTTGGACTGTATTGCTGTCAGTTCGACATTTTTCGTTTATGTTTTGAACTTGCAAATTCATGAAGTTATTCTATTTGGCACTTGGAATTCACTGACGTTATCTTTTCTGGTGGTGGAATTACTTTGTCGACTTTCGTATGCCAACTATGGATGATGTCACAGCAAATATTGTTTTTGAAATTCTAAAGGGTGCCTGTGTAATCTTATAATATTTATTTACGTTTATTTGCTTTTATTTGAAAAAAAAATGAATAATGAAAGAGACCTCGACTGAAGTACCAAGGTATAAAGTAAAAAAAAAAGATCTTAATGATAAAGTCACTATATTACTAAATTCATAAAATACCCGATTAACATATGTAATTAAGTTCGAATAACTATATAGGTATATATTGAATCGAAATTGAAATTGTTATTTTCTTTGTAAATATTAGTTTTACTTAAATGCTCTTGTTTATAGTGAATGATCAATGAATCGCACTTTGGCAACAGTGCTGTAGCATGCTTCGATTTATGGCGCCCAGGTCAGGCCCTCGGAGTCAATTATGCTCTGAGACTTACATTTATGAAAAGCGAGATAGAAACAAAGTGCGGGTTTTCAAATTTGGAAAATGTTTCGTGCAAAGCAACTTCTGTAATTAGAATTAGCTTTTATTGAAGTAACTATTCACTAGGTGCATATTGTGTAATAAGAATGTGATGATGCGTGATTTGGGAACATGCAAAAACATTCAGTTAACTTTACCAGAAAACTACAAGAATCAAAAATCAATATGTGATGTGTCCACGACTACATTCAAGGAAACAAATCGACTGTGAGGCAACTCTGGCAAGACAATATTACCAAACAGATGACTACGTTAATGATTGTTCCACGAAGCAAACTGGAGCCAGATTCGGTGATGAAATATCCATAGTTTGCGATCCCGCACAAATTGTTACCCATGGCCAGCTTCATGTATCCACCCTCACCCCATTCCGTCCCCCAGCTGAAATGATTTGCACAAATAACAGATTCAATCATATGGGAAGTGAATTTGAATTGCAAAAAATGGTATAATTTGAGAAAGTTGAGTTTTGTTCATAAAAATTCTTCATATGATATCTTCGTTTGGGTTCGTTATCACACATTTCAATAATGTGAATCTCATATTCTTAAATTTTGCTGTAATTTTCATAGAGAATGTACAACAAATTGACCCTCTTAGGAGGTACTGTGTAAGAAATCTGGAATTTTTTCCAAGAAAGTTTTTGGCATAACATTATATATTATCACATTCGTTTTATGTGTAGATAAGGAATAAACTTAGAATTTGTGGATTTTGCGGTTTTTAATTTGAAAGAGTCAAATGGTGACATGTACAGGCAACAAATGATTGAATTGAATTTGTTACCTGTTTTTGATTATTCAATAATCTACAAGTTCTTTTCCAAAACCAACAACTGTTACAGTATGGCTAGCTTTCAAGTTTCCGTCACATGCTATGTCGTTGTAAATTCCTAGTGAAAAAAAATATCAGCAAAGTTTGCAGTATGTGAAAGTTGATTTTTGTCCACCTTTTTGGTATCTTTTTTTTAATAATTTCAGTATATGGCATTAAATTAAAATGAATTTGTAAGAACATGTGCAACATTTAGCAAGTTTCTTTAGAATCAATTTAAATGAGAAAATTAGATAATTTATACTTTGGCAATTGCGGAAAAAATTCAAGTAGGGACAACATTCATTTTTAAACTGCTATCCAAAGTGTCCATTTTGCATGAGTGTTTTTTGAAGGTTGTAAGCACAAAACTAAGTATGTTTGTCATTTTCTTCGATAATTAACGAAGAAAAATTACTATGAATTGGGATATTTTACGTTTTCAAATATTCCACGCATTAATTTCCAACGAATTTATAAAATTATTTCAAAAAGCATTTCTCCCAAATGGGGAGAAATAAAGTTTTATTATTAAGTATTAATTAGTGCGTGTAAAAATTAAAAATGTGAAATTCACACTTCCTAGTCATATTTACATTTTTGTTTTCGCCTAAAACTATATTTTTTAATAATCCCAAACGGGAATATGCTATTAGACATCACGTGCAATGATCGAACATGACAAATTTGTCCAAAATCTTTTCATCTAATCAGGTGAAATCATCTAGCGTGTTTTTTTTTTGTTTTTGTTTTTTTGGAAAGTTAAGCATTATTTACACTGAATTTTAGGTTTGTGCAAACTGCTTAAAAATATTTACCACTTTTGTAAAATTTGAAAGTTTCAAGTTGGCTGTTGATGGAGACAGAAACTGGCCCATATCTGATGAATGCTTCCTTCAGCTGCATTTCTTTTAGAAGATTCCTGGAGTCTACTCTAGCACACTTGCCAGTGAAATTGAATAGAGTCCGTTGATCTGGGGACATCGATTTATTTATCAGACATGAGCCTCCCTGTTCAAAATAAAAATGTTGCTGATAAGTGAGGAAATCTGTAGCTGCTACGTTTAATAACTAACTTACTGAAAAGTATATCAACAGGAAATGAAAGGAATTATTAATTTTAAAAACATTGATGTACATGTAGAACTACTTTTTACACCGATTTAAAGGGGTGGTTTGTTGTTATTAAAATTCTGAAGACATCATTAATTAAAATTCTGATGATGACATAATTCATAAAATTTAGATGCCATCACTAAGAACATTCTGATAATGACGTAATTCATAATATTCTGATGATGACGTAATTCATAACATTTAGATGACATCACTCATAACATTCTGTTGATGAGGTAATTCATAAAATTTGTATGATAACGTCATTCATTAAACTTTTCTGACACATTTTCTGTTGACAACATTCATAACAATTTTGTTATGACGTCATTCAGTAAAATTCTGGTTAGAACGTCATTCATGAAAATTATGAGGATGACGTCATTCATTAAAATTGTGATGATAACATCATTTATTAAAATTCTGATCATGTCGTCATTTGTTAAATTACTATGATTATTCCATAAAACTGCAGCCTCACGTCCAACGTTAGTTTTATGTTGAAAAAATTGTAGCATAGCACAACTATGCTCCGGTGTCTTTTGTTTGATTTTAGAAATTTAAGGAATAAATATCTTTCGTAAATAGTAAGCTAATTTACGAGTTATAACGCAAACTACCGAATAAAAAAAACTTCAAAGATATTAATTTCAATTCAATTTTACTCAGTACCCTACAGTCAGCAAATAAATGCCATATGGTAGGGGCTAGGGGGGCTCACCCAATTTCAAGAAAATGCCCCCAAGTCAGTTGCGATCGACTTAGGTTTGTTATCAATGGGAATTTGCATAGATAACATTTCTTTTAGATATCGAAAGGAATATCCAGTAATTGTACGTTTCACACTATTAAAATTCTTCGCGCATTAATTTGAAATAGTTTCGTTTTTTTTTAAATGTTGAATGCATTGATCACCAGATGGCACTTTATGAATGTAATTACTTTAAAATGAGCGCATGTTAAATTTGAAAATAATGCGCAAATGAAAAGTGAACGTACAATATGTTTAATTTGAAAATGTGAAATTTACAATTATTGGGTTAAGTCCTTTCATTTTCTTTATAAAGAAAAAATTCCCAAAATATTTAATCGCATTACTTAAATCATCTTCGAAACAAATGTCCATGGAAAATGAACCACTATGACATTATAGGTATTATACCTTCATTAAATTAATTCGAAAAATTGAATAAGATAAATATTCACTTTTTGTTTGTAGGTGTATTTTTCACTAGTTGCTAATAGACCTTTCAAAATTTGGAGTATTTTGAAAGCGTCGGTCACTCTTCGGTCTTGTCTGCAACTGTCTTTAGCGGAATTGAAATGACAGTCGAGCAGCTGTTGAGGACTGAATTCCACCACCTTGTGGTTCTTGTAAGCGAACCAGCCCTCTAAAACGGCTACCTGAAAGTACAAGTAAATTGCAGCCATTTTTTTTTATTTCAATAAATTGTTGAATTCCATGAATTTTACTCTAGTAGCTCTTACTGCACTGAAGGCCCAGCAACTTGAACATGGGCCCTGATCATGCACTTGGCCAACCCGTTGCAATTGTGGCGGTAAAATCGTTGATGATCTCCAGTCCAAAGACGAGAGAATTAAGGAGTTTATCAAGGTCAGTTTCTTGATTGGACAAGGCCCATCCAGGTTGTGGATGTCTTCAGAGACGCAGCCTAGCTTTATGCGGATATCTCTGAAATCCATCTAGAATTACAAATTTATAGGAACAAATTGTCAGTTGGGTTGGCTAGATTAACCGCCGGTCCGCGAAATAGCCAGGAAAAAGACCTGGAAAACCTGGTAAAGTCATGGAAGAATGATTTATTTTGAATAACTCATGGAAATTCAACGTATTAATGCAATCACAATCCAAATTGAATGCTTCTACGTGACTAGCTCAGGCATTTGCCAAATTTTCGAAAATTATCGAGGATAAGTTTGCAAAATTTTCAACAATTTCCGAAAACAAATTTGCAAAATGCATTCAGACGTCTCTGTCCCTGTCTTTTCAGACGTCTCTGTCCCTGCTTTTCGCGGCCACTACACTCAGCAGTTTCTGCGTACAAATTTACAAACATTTTCACGTTTTCCGAGTACAAATTTGCAAAAAATTTTAAACTTTTCGTGGCACAAATTTGCGAGATTCTCAACCTTTTTCAAGCACAAATTAAAAAATTTTTAAACTATTTTCGAGGGCAGATCTGCATAATTTCCAATCTTTTCCAAGGACAAATTTCCAAAACTTTCTACATTTTACGAAGACAAATTAGAAATTTTTAAAATATTCTCATGCTAGTTTTGTAAAAATGTTCTAAATTATCATCAGCAAACTTTTAAAAATATTGAATATTTTCCTGTTTCGCCTGTTTACATACCGGTATGTCAATTGTGACATTGTCTTGGTCAAGGAAATTTGTTTAAAAGCTTGGAAAAATCAGTGTGAAATTTATGTCCTATTTTCACCAATCGGCGAAATATTTTTCCAATTTTTGCTGGTCCGCGAAATATGTTTACTGTTTTCACTTATTTTAAAGTTTTATGGGAATCGTTGCAAGACAAACGAGGATGATGTAGCGGGATATCATATTTATGTTAGTACAGGTACTTACTGTTCCAAATTTCTTGTTTATTGCAAGTCGGAAGGTGTCTTTAGTGGCTTTACGTGTTGTACGATTTTTTATAAACGCCAAATTTTGTAAGAAAAACGTTTTGGAGTTCGTTTCCTCTTTTGGGTCGTTGTAACCTGCAAGTCATAAAACATTTCCAATAATTGGTGAATTATTTTAATATTGGCACGTCATAATATGAGTAACACTCACTTAGTTGATATTTGTTTTTGTAATTTTGCCACTCCTTCAGTTGCTCGGAAGCATCTAACGTCTGGGCCACAGCACTTGTGAGAACACTGAGTAAAACCAACCACTTTAACTCGCCCATCGTTCCTGCAGGAATAAAACAATGCATTTCTGTTATTTGAAATTCAACGAAACACACATTTGTTAAAAATATTTTTAGATATATTTAGTGAATCAAAAACTGTCTTCTGGTGTTTATGCCGCTTTTAATGGGTGTACAAGGTTTCGCCAGATATGTAAAACCTGGAAAAGTCAGGGGACTTGAAAATGTTTGGAAAAGTCAGGGAAACGTCAGGGAAGAATCACGTTTTTTGAAAAGTCTCTCCATCTTCAAGTGCTTGGTCAGGAAGTGGTTGATCAGGAAGACTTGAAATATATAAGCCACAACCAATTTTATTTATTAAAAAAAAATAATTCATTATTTTGAAAACATCAGGGAAATTCAACGTATTAATGTTGTCACAAACCAAAATTAATGTGTCCACGTGGTTAGCCCAAGGCCCATTTGCAAATGGGAACCAGAGCAATTTTGCAAAATTTTCACCAATTTCAGAGATCAAATTTGCAAAATTTGAAACCGTTTTCGAGGACATATTTACAAAGTTTTTAACCTATTCCGAGGATAAATTTGTTAAATTTTCGATCTTTTCCAAAGACTAACTTGCCAAATTTTCTACGTTTTCCAAGCAAAAAATTGCAAAATCATAAACAGTTTTCGAGATAAAATTTGCAAAATGTTCAACAGTTTCCGAGTAAAAATTTGCAACATTTTCAACTGTTTTCAAGTACAAATGTGTACAATTCTCAACAGTTTCCGAGGAGAAATTTAAAAAATTTCCTGCATTTTCCGAATACAAAATTTGTCAAATTTTCAAAATATTTGTTCATGCTAATTTTGTAAAATTTTTGCAATATTTCTTTGTTAACTTTAAATTTTTTTCAAAATAGTGAGTATTGTCTTGTGTCGATTTTGTAAAACTGTGGATAACATAGCATATGTCAATTTTGACTGTGCCATTGGTCATGGAAATTTGTTTAAAAACCTGAAGAAGTCATTGAAGTTGAAAATGAAATTTCTGGGGAACCCTGATGTAGGAAGATTTATTTCTGGGCATAGCTAACTATAAATAAGA